>JADDOH010000603.1:0-85778 GCA_016648135.1 Agrypnia vestita | reverse complement strand
AAGTGGGGTACAAACAGGACCCCAGTCAAATTTACGTTTAAAAGCATAACGGTTTGTAAATATTGTGTAATATTTTTGATTGCATATCTTATACAATGAAAACAAAATTCTACAAAATTTGTCGCCATTTAATAAGAAACTGTAATGTTTTGATGTCTCAATACTCACTAGTATACAATTATCTACGGAAAAACATATATTTTTCGTCTTTTGACTGTCTTAATACACATTATTTCATTTTATTTTGATGTTTTATTCTTTAGGATATTTATGAGGATTATAAATATTGCTAACTCAATATCATCTATAATTATTAAGTAGTAATAAAAATAAGATTTCTTTGGTTAAGTTGCACTCTGTTGCAGAACGGCAGTGTTAATAATGCTTCTCTCGTCCACGGTTTCCGTCTTACCCTCAGGCAGAGTATTTGACGTGTTTATGGTTTTAATTTTATCTATGGATATGGTGATTGAGATGTCAAAATGTATGCTGAAAATGGAAATTATCGAAACTAACAAATTTTTAATACTTAGACCAGATAAACTTTATTTCAATTTTGATACCTATCAAGAATCATAATCTACCGATTGATATCAAGAATAAGAAGTTATACCGTATTATTTTATTTTTTGTGTAAATTTATACATATTAATGAAGGTAGTTGCTTCACAAGACAGGGTCTATTCTGAAGGAACTACCTGTACAGTATTTTTTTAAAGTTTAATCATTATAAAGACCATTAACGTATTATAAAATAGACACGTTATTCCCATACTAGCCGGCTTTCATATGTAGCAATTATAGCATTCAAAGAGACAACAAATAACATAATCAAGTAATCACGTAAAAATCAGATAATTTGAAGTCACGGTGACTAAAATAACATAATCATTCTTGTAATAGTGTACGAAACTGTGTTCCTTTTTCCCCGGGTCTTTTTCTCGGCGTAGCGTCGCGCCCGATCACAAAGAAGGTCCGTTCAATAAGGAATGCAAGTAAGGCAATTGTCTTACTTTTGAGTTGCCAAGATTTCACGTTTGTAACGCATCTACAGTTTATTATATCATTGAGAAAAACTACATTAATATGTATTTTTAATGAAATAAAATTTAAATATTGCACGTAAGAAGTAAAAAACACAAGAAAGACTACCAATTAGAAATATACTTTTAAACATTATACATAAGGAATAAAAGGTTCCGCAGATCGAATGTTCAAGCTCCAAAGTTAGAAAATCGATACATACATTCGAAACTCCACGCAGCTTCATGAATCTCAGTCTTCCAAAAATGGTATACTACGCACTGCGTCAAAGTATTTTCAGCTACGCCAAGTGCGCATGGGTTGGTGCGGCCCCAACCATAATTAGACCCCTCAATAAAGTCTCAGAAATGGGTTATACGTGTAACAAACAAGAAACCATTTAGATATATCCCGCCCAGAGACCTTCGAGTACTTGACACAAGACAGCTATAGACCAGTTCAATACATAAATTGTTCTTTAAAAAAAAAAACTCTTTATCATATAAACAACATCAAGGGCTAAATCCAAGATAATGGTCCCATTGCATATACAACGACAATGATTATTTCACTATATTACTGAATGTGCTAATAAAAAAATGAAAGATAATTTACGTTTAAAAAGTAAGCATTAAATAAGATATTACACTTTAAAGTTTCGAAAAATACACTGCATATTTTGACATTTCATAGGCAATATATGAGGTTAGGTTAGGTTATTAGGTTTGGGTTGTTTAATTTAGATTACGATTAATTTAGTTAGATTAAATTAACAGGACATTAAACTATATAGTGAAATAATTATTTTTATTGTATGAACAACGGGATCATATTCTTGGATTATTCCCATGTTTCAGTGCCGAAAAAGAAGACAAATTTCAGCCAGCGCCCCTTCATGTTGTGTGCTCGTCGAATCCACAACATATCGCCATCTGACATTAAAGATTAATTATCTATTGACGACAGCCCAGTTGATATGCAGAGACAACAAAATCACAGCGGAAGATACAAGAAAGAACTCCACCACAATAAATCTGTTAGGGAAGCAATGGGATAGGAATAGGGTTGCCACCTTTTCTTTGTGCAAATAAAGAACATTGATTATTAAAGGTAGAAAAAAAAGTACATTGTGTCAAAATAAAGTACGATTTATTTTACTTTTTTGGGAAATTTGGATATTACCAACAGCATTTTTGGGATTTTTTATTTGTAACACGTAAAGTCGAGTGTTCCGATTTCAAAAATGATATTTATACGCGGCGCAAAAATTTATTAAAAAAGTTATCACAGTTCAAAGTTTCATAATTCGTTCACACAAATCGATACAAATCTGACAGTTGCATGTTTTGTAACACGTAAAGTCGAGTGTTCTGATTTCAAAAATGATATTTATATGCGGCGCAAAAGATTATTAAAAAAATTATCACAGTTAAAAGTTTCATAACAGTTAAAAGTTTTCGTTCACACAAATCGTTACAAATCTGACAGTTGCATATTTTGTCTATGACATGAATGACGCCTTGCCGTAGACAGCAGATAAATATTGATTGAATTGTTGACTTTATCTATGGATTCACCTTGTATGGTGAAGTAAGTACTAAAAGGCAAGAAAACATTATGCTGCATTACACACACGGTTTTAATATACGGAAATATTTAATAAATACTTTATTGATACTTGATAGTAATTAAAGCATTTCTAAAAGTGGATCTCTCTTAGTCTGATTCCTCATCTGTGACCTATCTGGCTTCTGATATTTGCACTATAGCCCAGTCAAGATCACATAATCCTTGGAATACTCAAGCCACCTCGACAAGGTGGAGATTCCATCGAGGAGGATTATTGAGAAGCAATGATTGATCGGCAATAATTTGGAAATCAATTATTGCTCCTCATTTTAAATATTGAAGCTAACCTAAAAAGAAATTTGTGATAAAATTAAACCAAACCTAACCTAACCTAACCTAACCTAACCTAACCTAACCTAACCTAACCTAACCTAACCTAACCTAACCTAACCTAACCTAACCTAACCTAACCTAACCTCACCTAACCTAACCTAACCTAACCTAACCTAACCTAACCTAACCTAACCTAACCAACCAAACCTAACCTAACCTAACCTAACCTAACCTAACCTAACCTAACCTAACCTAACCTAACCTAACCTAACCTAACCTAACCTAACCTAACCTAACCTAACCTAACCTAACCTAACCTAACCTAACCTAACCTAACCTAACCTAACCTAACCTAACCTAACCTAACCTAACCTAACCTAACCTAACCTAACCTAACCAAACCTAACCTAACCTAACCTAACCTGACCAAACCTAACCTAACCTAACCTAACCTAACCTAACCTAACCTAACCAAACCAAACCTAACCTAACCTAACCAAACCTAACCTAACCTAACCTAACCTAACCTAACCATACCTAACCTAACCTAACCAAACCGAACCAAACCAAACCTAACCTAACCTAACCTAACCAAACCTAACTAACCAAACCAAACCTAATCTAACCAAACCTAACCTAAATTTAAGTTTTTAATAAAATTAAGCAACGAAACGTAACCTAAAATTAAGTTTTTAATAAAATTATACAACCAAACGTAACCTTACCTAAAAAAGGGGGTTATACAATTTGGCGGCTAATCGTAGGAATTTATCGACTCGATCCCCGTACAACTCTTTACACCTTTTTATAAACATGTAACGAGCCAAATTCCCGGGGAGATGGTACTTATGACTTATTCTGTAGTTGACTGAATAAAGTATTTATTGAATATTTTGTGAAAAACTTGTTTAATATAATTAATTGTTTAATTAAAACCGTATGTGTAATGCAGCATAATGTTTTCTTGCCTTTTAGTACTTACTTCACCACACAAGGTGAATCCATGGATAAAGTCAACAATTCAATCAATATTTATCTGCTGTCTACGGCAAGGCGTCATTCATGTCATAGACAAAACTTGCAACTGTCAGATTTGTAACGATTTGTGTGAACTTTGAACTGTGATAACTTTTTAAATAAATTTTTGCGCCGCATATAAATATCATTTTTGAAATCGGAACACTCGACTTTACGTGTTACAAAAAAAAAAATCACAAAAATGCTGTTGGTAATATCCAGTTTAGCCCCTTTTTTGGGAAATTTGGATATTACCAACAGCATTTTTGGGATTTTTTATAATAAAGTACGGGTGGCAACTCTAGACAGGAAGCTACTCACCGTCGCGCTGGTCGGCGCTGGTCCTGGAGGACTCCTGCTTGATGTCAGGAGGCGGTATTTCCACGAAATAGGTAGGAGCTCCTTCATCTTCGCTGTCGGGTGCAGACCCTGGCTCGAGCTTGACAGCAGGAGCATCTGGGTCCATGGCTCCACGTCAAGCAAGAACGACACAGCAGATACCGTTAACGTCAAATGGCCGAGTCCACCATAGACACGAATAATCCATAGACGAATTATTTTATTGGTGTGGTTTCTTTATTTAACATGTGATGTCGGTACTTACCTAATCAGTATAAGATCCGATTAAGAACCCAAATCTAACAAGCAGAGACCAACTCAGTTGAAAAAAATGTTCTCTAAAAAAACATGCTGTCTTTAGAATAAAAATACATACATTTGTTTTTATTATTTAAATAAATGTCATGGCAGATTTGTAATCCCACTTGAGTCAAGTTTGACAATTTTATAAAAATTAAACTTTTTTTTCCATTATATTTACACGCTGTAACAAAATCTACGAAATTGTGTCCTAAAAATTTATTTGTTATAATATTGAAAAAGAATTGATCCTTGAGGATTGTGTTGTGGAAAAATTGTGTTCATAGTTTTTCTAATTAAAAAAATTAGTTTTCAATGGAATAATAATTGGAAAGAAATATATATGGGAAAAAATTGGAGGACGGTATACTTATGTATGCGCCGTAACAGTAATACTTCTTTGACGTAATTTTGATAATTGATATTTACATATTAGTTAAAAATATATATTAATAGAATAATACGATGTCTAGGGAAATAATAAATATAATTAATAATACTTTAATGTACCTAGACTAGATGAGTTTTTTTAAGTGGTACAAATGTAACTATTGGTTTATGATAAAATAAGAGATGAATGTCTTTGATGTCTATCTCACGATGATTCGAAGACATTTATCGCAGCAGCATTGCAGACATGTGATTCGACGAATAAAAAATGTGCGCATTTGAAAAAAGTCTTTCATGTTTTGTTCATGAGTTTCGGCCTAAAATGCTTCAAAAGTATTCTAAACTGACAGCTGCATTGAATTTAGAATGAATGAATTTGTTTTTTGTTTTGAAAACAAATATCTGACAATCACGTCGTTTTTGCAAAAAACATTGAATCCTAAATACATCTAAAATCGTAATTCAATAAACAGTTTTAATTTTCAATCAATCATTCGTCAGCTTTTTAAGTGAGCATCTTTATGATTCGTATTCGATTCAAGATAGTCAAGATGATCGACAATACCTACATTGTTTATTTTTATTATCGGAACACATTTCGTGGTCTCTCATTCCCGCTAAAATAAAAAGTACGTAACAAAAAGAATTTACCCTTAATGCGCCAAAAGACTACCAAACAACGCGGAATTACTGACTGTCTGGCCTTATCTTGCCATAAAATCTTTCATCTTTCCTCTCTGGGGTTGTAAACTGAGTTTACATTTTTTCTAATTGTGTTAATATCTCTGTAAATATACCTACTAAATAAAGATTTCACTTTTAAGGCAAACCTTCGTAATCTATTTATGTATCGGACAAAATAATTACAATCGGTAAACATTTGCCAATAAAATGAAAGCAAGGTTAAAATTTACAAGACATGCGTGCGACCTATCATGACATATGCTCTAAAGACGTGGGCTGACACAGTACGCAAGGACTCCTCAAATCATCTGAAATGAAAGTGCTGAAATCCATTAGGTACTGGAAAAACTTTACGTGATTGTATCCGAAATGCAGACATAGGGAAAACTTGAAACACAAAGACATAGCACGATGAAGTAGATCCAGTGGCAGATTCTGGAGGGATCACGTATCATGTAGCCAGAATGGAAAGTAACAGGCTCGAGCAGCTAATGAAATGAAAGCTGGACGACGCCTACCGGGAAGACCACCGAAAAGATGGAGGGATAGCTGGACCTCGTCATCCCCTCGTCATCCGAACGCAACAGAAAAAATATCTTCTCAAGGAAATAAACATTATTTTGCTAACAATGTTGTTTGTATGTATTGTGGTTGGGAATGGTGTGGGGAGCGCAGAACGCGGTGAATTGCACAAGGCACCTAGTGCCCATTGCCATGAAATATTATTATAATAAAAATATATTTAATTGTAATTTTGTCAATTTTTTCTTGTAACTAATAAATTTTAGTCACATTTTTTCAATTTGCTTTATAGACACACATTATAAACTTGTTTAGTAAAGTTCAATACCTATATGTTAAATAAAATGATAAAAACCCTGAAAATTTTCCAATTGGACTTCGAAGGTTTTTACTTTTTTATTTGACTTGCATTAAATGGAATGAATTTTTCATATTCGATATAAGTTACTGTAATGATAGTCCAACGTTATACAACAAATAAGTCAGAAATATTGGAAAAAAAATCTAACTTTGATGTCGCATATCTCCATAACTAATCAAGGTCAAAATAGCTTGAACATTTTTGACTCATAAGCAAGTGAGGAATATAGGCCTGCGAGGTTTTTAATATTTTCCAAATAACCCTGTATAAAGAGGTACAGTTTGAAAGTTTGGATGTAGGAGGTCATCTCCGAAACTGCTCATCCGATTTCAAAAATTCTTTCACCAATATTTAGAATGGATTTTCAGAGTGCATATGCTATATATTATTTCTTTCAATAAAAGGGCTTTTCGTGGTGACCTTTTTGACGATATTTAAATACTTTCTATAGAGAAGATATATATATAGTCCATGACGACATATTGTATCCATATGTTAAGGTTATAATACAATTTTTTTTATATAGGTTTTATTGAAATTGGCCATCTCTTTGAATAGTTGTAACGCCGCCGCTTATGCGGTCATAATGTTTACCTCAAGCTGGCCGAGAGAGAAAATTTTTTCCATCCACGTGTTTCTTGGTACAGAGGTAGGATTATTTACCCTTTAATGGAATCCACACGAATAGAGTGAAGTCGTTATGTTGTGAACATTGCAGTTTAGCATTTTTTCTCAAATGCCTGTACTGCCTAATAAAAAATAAGGAAAAACTACCATCCAGCAAATAAAAGCAATTCAATTTATTCTATATTTATTTTCATGTGACTTTATTTTAAAAAAAAAAACAAGTGCTCTATTAGACGCTTTTCTGAAATTTTATTATTTAGAATTGTTAAACAGTAAATCAAGTCATACAATTTTTTAATGTTTTACATGCAATTAAACATTCAATATTTAATTGTAAATATTAAGAGACAAAACAATATGAATTAATATATTTAAATTAATAAAACTTAACACTTCTGAAACTACACAGTGTCGGTATTATAGACGTACCACTATAACTTAGCGTGCGAGGGAGGGCGTCGCTGGCGCGTAATAGAAGTTGTCAGGGTATAAATTTACTACACAATACATAATGAACAGAATGTCCGGTGACCGGTGTCGTATTAAATGCAGAACTTTTTTTGGGCAGCACTAAAGAAACCATTAGCAGTAGCAGAAAGCAGTAATGGCGGCCGTTCTATCTGTCAAACTGTCAGACAGTAATTTCGGTCCATTATTCGCTTTTCGAGCTTCGCAAAATTTTAATACTTCATTGGCAATTGTTCTTGCACCATCCCGGACTGTTTAGGATGTTTTGGACATAATAATTCAAAGTATATTGGTAATCAAGATGACACAGCTCGCGCTCAAAGACGAGAATGAACTGAATGACAGGGCGTGGGGTTACCGCCGGGTGCGGGGGGGCGGGTTTTAGTTCAAAATTCGCCGCACGCCAAGTTACGTTGGGCAAGCCATAACATTATTATTTTCGCAAAAATAATAAATGACTACACAGATAGAAGTACATGCAAGTTAAAAATGAAAGTCACTTACAAAGGTTAGTTTATTTAATGATGATGTGATTACAACAGATAAGATAAACTACACTGCAGTGTGCATTAAGAGCTCAAGGAGCGACAGATAACTACCTAACCTGAGAAAGAATAGATTAAAAGTGTATTTTATGATTAGACGAATAACCAGAAGGTCTTCCTCACTGGCAATCAGCCTGAGGCTTAATGAGTCGGCTTTCCGACTTCATCAATAAATGCACTGTGAGGAAAATGATTTTAAGACCGCGTTCGTAGTCAGCACATGCATTTCAAATTTGTAGGTATTCTTTTTACATGGATAAGTTCACAGAGAACATGAAACTGGTTTAACCCCCATGTGAATGAACATATGACTTTCAAAGGCGTCTTTGAGATAACACGAATAAGTGCAGTACGAACATTAGAATAGATTTAAAAGTATGAGTAAGCAGTTTTTAATGTCGGAATGATGTATAAATGCATAGGGAGCACGAGAGAATATCCACGCTGTAAGTCAGCGTGTAGCTTTTTAAGTCAATTTTCCATCAGCACGCATATTTTCAATCTGTACATGGGAACAGTTTTTCATGGGAACAGCATTTGTTTTTTAAAGTCGCTTTACCGATTACTTGAATAAATACACTACAACATTAAGTCAATTTATAATCCACGCGATGGAAAATATGAATGTTAAAGTAGTCTAACTTAAAACCTGCACTATGAATACGAAAAGAGGTTTTCCTCCGTGTGCTTAAGCATATGAGTTTTTAAGTTGACTTTGCGAATACTTGAAAAATTGCACTGAGAACATGAAAAAGGTTTCTCCCCTGTATGCTTCAGCATATGCGTTTTTAAGTTAACTTGTCGAATACTCGAATAAGTGCATTGTGAACATGAAAAAGGTTTCAACCCCGTATGCTTCAGCATATGGGATTTTAAATGGGCTTTCCGACTACAGGAATAGGTGCACTCTGAACATGAAAACGGTTTCTCCCCACTATGGATCACCATGTGTCTTACTAAATAGTCTTTCCGATTACATGAATAAGTACAATAAGCACATGAAATCGGTTTCGCGTCATCGTGAGTAAGCATATGATTTTTTAAGTTTCCTTTTTTGTTACAAGAATAAGTGCACTGTGAACATGAAAAAAGCATAGTTTCATTGTGAGTAAGCATATGTTGTTTTAATTGTTCTTTCCGAACACACGAATATGAGCACTGTAAACAAGAAAACGGTGTCACTCCACTGTGAGTAAGCATGTGGCTTTTTAAGTCTGATTTTCGACAACCTGAATAAGTGCAATGCGAACATGAAAACGGTTTTTCTCCACTATGAGTAAGCATGTGTGTTTTCATATGCGACTTCTGAAAAGACGAATAAGTACACTGTGCACATGTTAACGGTTTACCTCCCGAATGCTTCAGCAAATGATTTTTTAAATTGGCTTTTTGATTACACGAGAAAGTGCAGTGTGAACAAGAAAAAGGTTTTTCCCCCGTATGCTTCAGCATATGGGTTTTTAAGTAGGCTTTTCGACTAAACGAAAAAGAGCAATGCGAACACGCGAACAGTTTTTCCTTGGTGTGAGTAAGCATGTGTTGTTGTAAATTGGATTTCTGACTACACGAATAAGTGCAATGTGAACATGAAAATGGTTTTTTAACCGAGTGAGTAAACATATGCCTTTTTAAGTTTTCTTTCTTTTTACACGAATAAGTGCACAGCGAACATGAAAATGGTTTCTCGACACTGTGAGTAAGCAAATGGCTTTTTAAGTCGTTTTTCCGACTAAAAGAATAAGTGCAATGCGAACATGAGAAAAGTTTTTCCTGAGTGTGAGTAAACATATGTCTTTTTACATCGACTTTCCGATTACTGGAATAAGTGCACTGCGGACATAAAAATGGTTTTCCTCTAGCAGACTTAGGTTTTTTTGATTTTCTTGAATTTTTTACTGGCTTCCTTCCAGGGATCGTCGTAGGCTTTACTGGTTTAGTCAAGGTGGAATCTTGTTTCGAGAGTCCTGCAATGAAAATATATTTTAATAAAATAAAATTACTGCTTACATGACAAATCGGAATGCGCAAAATATATAGAAACATAAACATGCGTTGGTTAAGAAGCATGATAAATACTGGCCCCCAAAATACTAGGCTACGTAGTTCCGTACCAGATCAAAGTAATAACCATAGCGATATTTTAACTATAGTAAGATAGTCAAAATAAGGATCATTTTGGGGTCGTCAGCTAATTGTAGAGAGTAAAAATACTCAAATAAAAAGTCCCATATCAAGGCTGCCGACTCGAAATAATAGTGACGAAAATAATCTTGTTCGGCATATTAAAAGCTTATGTATTATTCTCTCTAAGCACGAAATTTTTCCTCGTGTAGAGAGGCAGTGCGTTAAAATAAATTTAAGTGATATTAAATAAATAAAAATTATATAAATACCGACTTAAAGACGACCCTCCAAAACCTCAAGAATGTTTCAAAACTTACTGGCTTAGCGCTGAAAAAAAACTTTAACGGCGGTGGTTTACTGTGTGGTTGAAAAAAGAGATGGTGGGTGTCACCAGTTTATCGGGTGTAGAGACAGATAAGTTTAAAGTAATGGTTTATCAAGAGATATAAGAGAATAACAATAGCATAGAGGAACAAAGACATATCTGCCTTGGAACTTCTGAACTGGCGAGAGCTGGCACAAAGCCGAGATGAGTGGAGGAAGACTCTCGAAGAGGCCAAGACCCACCGGGGGTTGTAGAATCAAAAGTGATGATGATAAGAGAATAATAAGAACATTCGCACATACATTAATGTACTGTTTATACGCTGCTATGACATTTGTTATTAAATAACGGTTACAATAATAATAAAATAAAATATGGCCCTCGCAGCCCAATGGGCATGACACCGGCTTCCCACACCGAGCGTTCCGAGTTCGATTCCCGGTGAGGTCACAATTAATCTACGTGTGTTTAATTAATCTACTCAAGCCTGGGTGTTTTGTGATGTGTGTTCGCTTCTGTGACTGCGCCTCTTGGCCTGTTGGAGCGTGAACAAAATTCTGACGACAGTGACAGGGACGTTGTTCACTTAACGGGTGCGGGGTCCGCGAACAGAAGGGTTTACCAATACCGTGAACGTGGTCAGCGTGGGAAGCCAGGAGGGCAATTCATTAAATGTATGTGCAAGGTGTCTCGCAGTCTCGGAGTGACTTCGGAGAAGTCTTGTTCTTTTAATTTTGGACAGAAAATATTATATACACTTTGGGTGAGATGTCAATTTACACGAAATATTAAAAATTCATCAGCTTTAATAAAAAATGACAAAAACCTTGAAATTAAAATATTCCTCAAATCTCGGCAAGGTTTTAACCATTTAGTAGTTAGAGTAGGTTGCTGGTGTAGTGTTCATGACGCTCGCCTAGTGATCTGATAGTCGGTGGTTCGAGCCCCATTCCAGGACATCATCAGGTTATTCCTATTCTCAAAGCACAAGCGTTTAGCTTATTTTGAAAAAAAGTAAGAACATTGATGCGACACGCATACCGTGTTCACATCTCTATTTATTTTTAAAAACCTTAAAAAATAATTTATATTTGACTCGTATAAAAGCGAATAAATTTTTAATATTCAATATAAATTACTTTCGTGATAATCTAAACAATTACACAAGATAGCCAAAAATATTGTAAATAAAAGCAAACGTTGATGTTGTTTATTTTCGTAACTGTCAATATTTCACCTAAAGTGTAAAAAATATATCGGATGAGCGATTCTATACACAAGAACATGCGGTGACCGTTGCGAAAAGTAACGTCATACGAATCGAAGTGGTTTTCAAGAAAGCCAGAGATAATAGAGGAAATAATGTTTGCCCTTAGTAAGAAGAAGTTGACTGCTTACCGGCGCGCTGGTCGGCCTCCCCTTTGCACTCCGAGCGCTCCTGCTTGATGTCGGGAAGAGAGAGAGAGATGCTTGCCTCGCTACTTGGAAACCCATCCCGCTCTCCCTCGTCGCCGCTCTCGGCTGGAGACCGCGGCTCAGGCTTGATGGTAGGAGCGTCTAGAAATATTTTCAAACGCAACACTTTAAAAGGTATAATTTCAAATCGAATAGTTGAAGAAGTTGCCTCAATATTTTTAAATTAACAGAATGTTAGTAAACTTAGTTAAAACCACTACCAGATTTGCGGTCTACCGGTTTCGAGACGTACCCGTCTCTTCGTCAGGACCAACACTACACTACTACATTCACAACACTATATACCCCAACCATAGTATTGTAAAACTATCACCACTATTGGTCACATACGTGTTAGTCTTCGTCAGAGAAATTGAACTACTGAACAACTCAGGGATCTAACGAGAGAGAGTGAGAGGGGGCGGGGTCTAAAGTGAGTGTTACCATATCTCTTGTGAACGATAAAGTGTTTATAGTGTTGTGAATGTAGTAGTGTAATGTTGGTCCTGACGAGGAGACGGGTACGCCTCGAAACCGGTAGACCGTAAATCTGGTAGGGGTTTTTACTAAGTTTACTAACATTCTGTTATTATGTCTAAACACAAAGTTAATGCTTTAAATATTAATAATATTTTTCAATTAATTTATTACAACGGCAACACAAACTGCGTTCCACATAAGATAATAATGTTTTATTTTATATTCGGCACTTAAAGTTTACTAGAAGCGGGGGCACGCGTTGCTGTCGGGTTCGAATGGACCCGCGATACCAATTACCTGAAATTTGCTTAGTTAAATCTGTTTCGTGTTTTACAGTACTCAATCCCCGAGCATACTTCATAAATTTCTCCCGATTCACTGAAAAATAACAACTACGCAATCCCCAACTTCCCACAAACAAATCCACCATATATCAAGCCTATTGCAAAAATCTCAGATGCCACTGTTTAACCTTCGGGTACCGAAAGATCGAAAATAGGATCAGAGGCCGGAGTGGGGTATTTAAGTAACCCCAGGAAAAATTTCAATTAAATGAATAAAATGTTATATAATATTTTTAATTACATTCCTTGTACAACGCGAATAAGATTCTAATAAATTTGGCGCTATTTTACAAGAAACCGTATTATTTTGACGTCTCATAACCTACAAGCATCCGACTGACAGAAGCTCTGCAAGCAGAATGAAGTAGACCTCTTTTCATATAAGAAAGACAATCAAAGTAGTAAGCCTTACGAGGCACATCGTTTCGTTGTGTTGGTGTTTATAACCGTTGACACCAATACATCGAAACATTGCGCCTCGCACGCTTCGTTGTGTTGGTTTTTATAACCGTTAACACCAATACATCGAAACACTGCGCCTCGCACGCACGGCTTAAACGTACTAATTAGATTGTCTCTCTTAAATGGAAAGAGGTCTAACCGTATGTATAGAATATTGTCGATTGTCTACAGAAAATCACGATTTTTTCGAAATCATGAAACTTTGAACTGTGATAACTTTTTTAATAAATTTTTGCGCCGCATATAAATATCATTTTTGAAATCAGAACACTCGACTTTACGTGTTACAAAAAACAAAACAATTCCAATCGATGTTGTGTTTATTATCCAAATTAGCCTTTCTTGTTTTTACTTTTTAATGTGTTGTTAGACATTTTCATTTAATTTTCTTTTGGAGATGTATTCTTTGTGATTATGAAGATTACAAAAATCAGCTCAATATCATTTATAATTATTAAATATTTATAAAACTAAGATTTTTGGGGTTAAGTTGTGGCCCGTTCCGGAATGGGGGTATTAATAAGGTTTCATTTCTTTTCATGTAATATGCACTTATCAAACACACCGCGCGGACCATCGGTCGATCAATTTGCTTTGCCGATTTGACACGACTGAAGAGACGCGGCCTTAGATAAAGTTTTTATCGCGTTTTTGTTTTAAGTTTTATCCATGGATAGTGATTGAAGTGTCAAAATGTATGGTGAAAACGGAAATTTTCGAAGCTCGTAACATTTTTAATGCTTCCAACCAATGAAACTTTAAGAAAAAAGATACTCTCGCAAGAATCAGAGGTTCCAACGCATTTATCTATCAATTTTAGCCGATTTGATACGTAGAGATAACAAAATCATAGAAGATACAAGAAAGTCTTGAAGCAGGAAGAATGACTTGTGAATGAATTGTCCCACCATAGTTAGGGCCGGTTGTTTCAAGTTGGATTAATAAGCGTTCTTTTAAAGCATAGATTTTTACGTTCTCCACCAATCAGACGATGCGTTTTCGTAAAAATCTATGCTTTAATCGACCGCTTACTTTGATCGAACTTAAAACAACCGGGCCTTAGTCTGTTAGGGAAATGATAGGGTGGTCGTATAGGAAGATTCTTACCGTCGCGCTGGTCGGCCTTCCTGGAGGACTCTGAGCACTCCTGCTTGATGTGGGGAGGCGGTATTTCTATATAAATATAAGGAGCTCCTTCATCGCCACCCTCGGCTGCAGACCCTGGCTCGGGCTTGCCGGCAGGAGCACCTGATTCCATCGTTTCGATGTCCAGTAAGCGTCACAGTAGCTACGATTAACGTCAAATGGCCGTTCACTATAGACACGAATAATCCATAGAAGAATTACGTAATTGGTGTAGTTTTTTTATTAAACGTGCGATATCGGAACCTACCTAATCAGTGTAAGATCCGAATTAAATCCCGAATCTATTCAGCAGGGACCAACTGTTTTCTTTAATTGAATCAAAATGGCATTATCAGAAATCAAACAAACATCGTGGCAGATTTATTATTTCACTTAGCCAATTTTACAAAAAAGGAGAAAATTACATTTTATGAATGTAATGTTCTCCTTCTTTGAGAGAGGTCTTATATTTCGGAAATCCAGTAAAACTCGTGGTCTGCTTCCAGATATAGATGATGATAGTTCAGTTATAATACAAAACGAATAATTTATATATCGCTGCGTAATAAGAAGAGAGGCGGCCAAAATGATGCTACCTGCTTTATACCAATCGCTCTCTCTCTCTTAATTTCTCCTGTCTTCCTTATTCACACGGACATTCGAATATGCTACAGTAAAAACTCATCTTACTATGCAGTTTCAATTACATTTGCACACGCTGTTGCAAATTCCACGAAATGAAATTCATACCTACTCCATAATTTGTTCGGTAAACCACTAACAGAATTGCTCCGTGGGGATATACTCAGGTACGTGGAACAAGAATTTATTTTGATCGATTAATGTAAATTATAGATATCTCACAGAGACGAAACTGTATTTCTTATGGGTATAGAAGTCATTTGGGTGTACATAGGACTTATGACCTATCTTATGGTTAGTTTAAGTGATCACTTTACACAATGTAGCATTCGCCATTTCCACCCATGATAGAATATACCATGCTTACTTATTTTTCGAAACTTGTATATACGTTCAAATTGTGTGACAAGCTTTCACATATGAGTTGTAACCGCCTTTCCATGCTGCCTGTACAAAGCCATTTTCATTCCCCTAAATCCCCACAGAAGTCGCTAATTATTTTAATATCGTTAATGTCGCTAATGAAAAAAATAGGGGCCTTGCCTTTTCAAGAAAGGTATCAAGATATCTCTTTCCCGGGTTCGCTTGATGTCGCATAGGGCAGATTCCATTCTCTAGAATGTAGATTTATATAAATAGCAAGCCTTACAGAAACAGTAGGTACTCCTCTTACATGACTGACTACTTACACAATGGTCACATGACCGTGTACCTGGAAAAAATTTACGCAAGGGAAGGTATCACTTCACTGCGTTCTTCTCTGTAAGCGCCCTTGAAGCGTCTTTCATGCAAAAACGGCGTTATAAAAATTATCTTAAACATAAACATTCTGTGGTGTTCACTGTCGTTGTATGACAAATGCCTTCCAGATCATGCTTTCCAAATAATATTTTGGCGATTCAGATGGCTAGAAAGATTCATTCACAATTGTAATATAACGTCATGATCGTAGAACAATGACGGATGTGCAAAAAATTCCATATTGACTTTTTGGATCATTAAAAAGTAAAAAAAAAAAGGCATCTAATAGTATATAAAAAGTGTATTCTTTTCAATTTAACCGTCGTTATACAAAGTCGGTATAACGACGATTCTGATTTGCGATCGTAGAACAATGCAGCATGTGTAAAAACGTCGTTGTATTGCGCTGGCTATATTTGAGGTTTGAAAGGTATCAACTTTAAATAACTAACCCAAGTTTCAATCTTTTGTATCTTTTGTAGTTATCGAGCTATGACATAAAGTGTCTTTATGTAAATAAAACTTCAAACGGCTCTCCTGCAAACTTGAGAAAAATCACATGCTTCGTTGTTCTACGATTATGACGATACTAGGTGAACTAATGTCGGGTTGTATGAAAGAAACAGGAAGCGCGAAATAGTGAGTGGGTATAAAAAGAAACGAGTCGCCTTCGCAAGCTCTCTCTCTTTGTGGTAAATCGTCACGTCATGAGCTACTCAGTAAGCTACCGCGTAACATTTTATATTATATTATAATCGTGCGGACAACACTTTCTCTGGATGCCCGACTTCCTACAAGAACCTGTTACTCACGAGGACTAGGATAGCACATACATAACCAAAACTCTCGTCGGTCGGATCTTCCGTTAAACCATTTACGCCTCACTTATGACCGCAGTTAAAATTACTCAACACCTCCACTTTAATGATGATATACTCGGGTGAGGGAGGGCAACCATGTTTTGAAACAAATTCGAAAACTCTGTCCCTTCCTTGACGACCATGGTATGCTCAGAGTGGGCGGCTGGTTATCTCGATCCAGCTCGAATTCGAGTATAAAATTTTCTTGTGGTAAACGCTCTACATCATGCATCCAGCTCCATGCGGAGTTTTACGCAGCGCTATGGTACATACCGTTAATGAGTCTGTGGAAGGCTGATGAGGATGAAGCCGCGGTGTTTGAATAGTATTTATTGAGATTATAATGGCAAAATTACAAATATAATAATTACAGTTACACAATAATAAAATCGACGAATGGCGAGGGCTTCCGCAGTATAAGCGGTTCACGTCAAAGTGAGATAATCGGCTCTGCCGACGCCGGCTTATGTAGGGATCTGGGACAAAGAGCTCCTGGTTTCATCTGGCGTACGGCCCCGGCCCGTGCGCCGTTGTTTTGACTCCAATTCGCTGCCCCTGCATTTCCGTTTTATCGGAACCATCGTCTGCGTTCGTTGCCCTCGCTTACAAAGTTGCTTGTTTGCCGATTCGGCTTTATTCGTGACCGCTGTTCGCGGGGAGTAATGACCCACGGTACTTGGCGTCCCCCTGTTATGCGCCGTTCCTTTTGTGTGCGTGAGCGTATCACGTCACCACAAGTCTCTGCTTACGAGACCCTTAACACTCTCTTCACTGTGATGCGTAAACACTATACATTGCTTTTAATAACCTTTAATATCTCTATAAATATAATAAATACCGGGTTAAGATTTTAGTTATTCCTCCATAATATATTTACACATTGAATTAAAAAATAATATTGATAATTATCAGAATTTATTGGGTACATCAGAGGTATTTTGTGAAAATCGGAAATAAATTCACCAATACAATCAAACCTCAGTGTGCGGCGTATAAACAGCGCTATGAGTAAGACGCGACGATACGTGAAGAGTGCGCGGGAAGCGCGAAACTATATTCGCGTCTCACTCTTGCCTACTTCGTTATAAGGAAGCGCGAGAAATAGAAACTCAGTGTTCTTAGTCGTGTTTTGCCGGTTCGCAGTTCCCGGCAGTAGCTCTCGGGCATTCATCCAGAGTGATTGTGCGGCCCGTTCCGAGGGCGTTGCCTGAAGGTTTTTTCATGTTTTCAGCAAATAAACCTCAATTTTTATCATTTTCGACCTCAATTATAATTAATTTATGGAGTTAGCTATGAATGTTCTTATTTTTCTGATTTCAAATCGCTAATTTTTGATTGTGTATTGACCACACAGCACCGGAACGTGCATTTTTATTTTAACACCTTAAGGGAAAGGTTAACAAAATTGTGTCCATTGCCTAGTCAATGTGACTGACCGTCCTCGTCGTCGTTTCTCATTTTTCTTTAAGTCAGTTTTAGTAGCTACTTTATTTCTCCCATTCTCTACACTTGCTTAACCCTCCGTGGCATTGCAGCTTTCGCTAATAAAGTTTCAAGTCATTAAAAACAATTACTGTATTTTGGTGGGCGGAATGTTTCGTGACCGCTGAAATGCCATTGGTCTGAATTTACGCTTACAACGTTTACACCAATATCTGGCCAATGTTTGATAGTTACTAGAATCCGTACAAGTTGAATTCTACCGCGGACGCGGAGTTCAGTATACATATTAAGACATTTGGGAATTGGTGTGTCGAGTACTTCCTAAATTCAATGAATTGCAGTTGAGCATTTGTTGTCACGTACCCATGTTGCCAATATAAAATAAGGAAAAATTACCACCCAACAAATAAGAACGATTAATTTTATTATTTATTTATTTTCATATGTGATTTTATATAAAAAAAAGTCCCACAAAGCGTCCTGTTGGATGCTTGTGGGCAGGTGCAATTTATATATTTTAAAATTTTATATATTTTAAAATTTATATATTTTTCGTGCAATAAAACATTCAATATTAAATTGTAAATGCTAAGAGGTAAAACAATATGGATATGCAATAAATAAATTAAAAACACTTAACATCCTCAAACTACTTACATGTTGTCAGTATTGCCATTGTTACTTTTGCAAAAATAATTAAGCATAAATAAGCACATACAAGTTAATAATACAAGTAGATTATAATTAAACTACAACAAATCATTAATGTTATTGTGTATTTATATCCCTCCTACTTCCCATAATGGGCGGCTGATTTCAAAATCACCAACCCGTCTGGCAAGCAAAACCAATCAGTAGAATTGCCAAGACGGGCCGCTTTTGGCAAACTCAAACATATCTTCGAGAACAAAGAGATCCCAATTAGCCTAAAAAGAAAAACCTTTGAATCGTGCATACTGCCAGTGATGACGTATGGATTGGAGACTATGGCCCTTACAAAGAAAACTGTAGAAAAGCTCAAATGCACGCAATGGTCCATGGAGAGATCCTTGCTTGGAGTAAGCCTAAGAGAATTAGAAATGATGATATTAGGCGCAGAACAAGAGTAGTGGATATCATGGATCGTGTAGCGAAGCTAAAATGGCAATGGGCAGGGCACGTTGAAAGGCAGGATGCTACAAGATGGACTCGACCTTGGGAGAGTAAAAGAGACGACGGAAGAGATGGGCCGACGATATAACCGATAATAACGGGGGATATAGCGGGGGGAAAGAAATGACAACAAATAGCAAATAAAAAAGAAGGATGGAAGGGTATGGAAGAGGCCTATATCCAGCAATGGTGAGATGGAGGCTGAAGAAGAAAATGTTTTTGTACTTTATCAGGACTTGAACTGTCGTCCCTTGAGGGCTTACGGGGCGAAGTTTATCCTCTTACTGGCTGTAACCGTAAAAAATTACGGTACTTTTATATGCCGGTTCCTGAAGAATAAGTATTTATTTATTTATAGCCGACACCCGTGAAATAGTGATAACGATTTTTATCTAAAAATTAGAATTTTTTTATATTTCCTCTTCCGGCAGTTAATGGTACTATCTTAAGCCCTGGCGATTATGACTAAAACTAATCACGATACTGTCCTTTGATGAAAATATCACTCTAGCGACAGCATAATTAAATAATTAATATTATAAATAAGATAGACATCAGAATAAAATGAGAAAAATATATCCCGGTACCGAGAATCGAACCCGAGCCTCCTGAGTGAGAGCCAGCTATGCTGGCCACTACACCATATCGGAGATGTCACTGGTCTCGGAAAAAATGTTTACAAAGCCAGTGTACCTAAAAAAATATATTTCAGGTAATATTGTGCGCCCTATAATCTTGTTATAAGTACAAATGGTTCTCGACTTTCCTATGTAGTCCTATATGTACATTATGAGGGTCCTACACTCGACGTATTGCCTAAGTTTCAAAATGTTGCAGCCAAATCAGCGCTGGTAGTGGCGCCACAGTAGATTTTTTCAGTCACTAAAACGGCAATATATATTTTTCTGGTGTATTACACTCACTTGCACGGCATAGATATGTGCAAACTATAACGCCTGACCTTTCAACTGCCAGTGCTAGTGCCACGTACCCTTTCTACATTAACCAATTTAACTGTAACTGGTTGCGGATATTTTATACGAACAGTATGTTTTTCTTATTCAACGTCATCAGAAGGACGACCTTTACCCGCGGAGGTAGAGGGCGGACTGATTACTACTTTCTAGGGCGTAAATTGTATGCACTTTGTTGTGGAGTGTTCGATTCTTCTACAATAGAGGTCGGCAGTGTGCAATATGTACTAGTTACGTCGGCGGACCAGTTACAGTTAAATATGTCTAACGACCGTAATAACAACCTTAACGAAGTTTTGCATGTACTATATGTACATACAAAAGTCCTTTATGTACTGTACTTTTGATGAGTCGCGCAGGCTCGGCGGTAGAAACATCGTTAGGTTGCGGCTGGTTAAGGTTTGCTGGCCCGGGGTTCGAGCCCCGTCTCCGGCCGTTTAATTTCGTTTTTTTTTAAGCGTGAATTCGAACGAAATTAAAAAAAGTTACACAAATTAACGGATCGACAACAAAATATAATAGGGATTATGTGGGACAATAAGTTAAATTTTAAAACTGTATTGCAATGTAGAAAAAGAGCTCTATGAGCAACGATGATTCTCCCTAACCTGGGAAAGCATGTAGATATATAAATGAACTTTCTAATTAGACGAATTTCCAATCATTGACGTATTATAATACACATTATCCCCATACTAGTCGGCTTTCATATGTAGCAAATATTGCATTCAAAGAGACAACAAATCACGGCAGACTTATTTCGCAAACGCTCTGGGTGTAGACAGAAAAATCAGGTAATCTGAAGTCACGGTGACTAAAATAACATATTCATTCTTACAATAGTGTACGATACTCTGTTCCTTTTCCACCGGGACTTTTTTCAGCGTAGCGTCACGCCCGATCAAAAGAAGGTCCGTTCGATAACGAATGCAAGTAACTTTTGAATTGCCAAGATTTCACGCTTGTAACCTATCTACCATAACGCAAAGAAGATCCGTTCAATAACGAATGCAAGTAACTTTTGAGTTTCCGAGATTTCACGCTTGTAACGCAGTTTATTACAGTTTATTATATCATTGTTTCCAATAACCAATCCAATAAATTCAATCTGGATACGGACAGCGAAGTTTTTCTGTGAATCAGCCTGAGACTTGTTAAAGGATGTTTCATAGCTAGAAGGAAAAAAATTAAGGCAGATTCCTTCCTTGATGTTTGTTGGATAATGAGTCGAAAATGCAAAAAATTGAACAATCAGTACAGTAACTTATATCGATTACGAAAAATTCTTTCGCTTTAATACAACTCAAATAAAATTATAAAAACCTTGTAAACAGATTTTATTATTTTATTTGAGTTGTATTTAAGCGGATGAATTTTAAATAATCGATACAAGTAACTGTAACGATAGTTCAACGTTGAGCAAAAAATAAGCCAGAAAATTTGAAAAAAATATGCAAACTTTGATATTGCATATCTCCATAGCTACTGATGTAAGGTCACGGTTGCTTGATAATTTTCAGCTCATTATCAAGGCAGAAATCCACTTGTAAAGTTATAATGTTTTTGCTAGCTACTTGCTATGAGACTCCCTCTATATCAGCTTCCGAGAGTACTGCGGTTAAGATAATGTTTTACCAACCGCGTGCGTAATAAGCATATACATTTTTTAAGCAATCTCTCTTTTAACACGAATTAGTTTACAGAGAACATGAAAACGGTTTAACTCGCGAACGATTGATTGAATATTTGGCTTTTTAGGATGCCTTTGAAATAACACGAATAAGTGAAGTGCGAATATGAGAACAGATTTAAGTGTTCATACTTATGAAACCATTTTGTTGATATTGGATTTGCCGCTATTAATGCATGGGGAACATGAAAATGTTTAAGTCGTTTTACCAATAGAACCAATATTTGCTATGTGAACATCGAAAGAGTTTATCCTGGGTGTGATTAAGCATTTGTCTTTTTATGTACACTACAACATGAATTGGATTTATAATCTCTGTGATGGAATATATGAACATTAAAGCAGTCTTACTCGAAAATGTGCTCTATGAATACGAAATGAGGTCTTCCCCCGTATGCTTTAGCATATGGGTTTTTAAGTTAACTTTCCGAATACAAGAAAAATTGCACTGTGAACATGAAAAGGGTTTCTCTCCTGTGTGCTTCATCATATGGGATATCAAGTTAACTTTTCGAATACTGGAATAAGTGCATTGCGAACACTTAAAAGGTTTTTCCCCCGTGTGCTTCAGCATATGGGATTTTAAATGTGTTTTCCTACTACAGGAATAAGTGCACTCTGAGCATGAAAACGGTTTCTCCCCACTATGGATCACCATGTGTTTAACTAAGTAGTCTTTCCGATTGCACGAATAAGTACAATAAGCACATGAAATCGGTTTCGCCTCATCGTGAGTAAGCATATGGTTTTTTAAGTTCCCCCTTTTGTTACACGAATAACTGCATTGTGAACATGAAAAAAGCATCGTTTCATTGTGAGTAAGCGTATGGTGCATCAATTGTTCTTTCAGAAAACACGTGTATGAACACTGTGAACATGAAAGCGGTGTCGTCCCACTGTGAGTAACCATATGGTTTTTCAAATTTGATTTTCGACAACTTGAATAAGAGCAATGAGAACATGAAAACGGTTTTTCTCCGCTATGAGAAACCATGTGTGTGTTTAATTGAGATTTACGATAGCATGAATAAGTACATTGTGAACACGAAAACGGTTTTTCCTTCGAATGCGTCAACATATGTTTTTTTAAATTGGATTTATAGGTACTCGCATAAGCGCACTGTGAACACGAAAATGGGTTTTTTCCCGTATGCCTCAGCATATGGGCGTCTAAGTAAACTTTTCTACTAAACGAGTAAGCGCAAAGCGAACATGCGAACAGTTTCTCCTTAGTGTGGGTAAGCGAATGTTGTTTTAAGTAGGATTTCTGACTACACGAATAAGTGCAATACGAACATGAAAATGATTTTTTAGCCGAATGAGTGGCTATATGCCTTTTTAAATTTTGTTTCTGTTTAGACGAATAAGTACACAGTGAACAAGAAAATGTTTTTATATCCGAGTGATTGGACACATGCCTCTGTAAGTATTGTTTCTGTTTGGAAGAATAAGAGCACAACGAACACGAAAATGTTTTCTCCACCCGGTGAGTAAGCAAATGAACATTTAAGTCGGTTTTCCAATTAAAAGTGCGAGTGCAATGCGAACACGAGAAGACATTTTCCAGGTGAGCGTGTGTTTTCTGGGTGTGAGTTAACATATGTGTTTCTACATCGATTTTCCGATTGCTGGAATAAGTGCACTGCGGACATGAAACTGGTTCCCCTCCAGCAAAAGATAGGATTTCTGGCTCCCTTCCAGGGATAGACGAAGGCGCTGCTGGTTGCGTTGAAATGGAACCTTGCCTCAAGAGACCTGCAATGAAAATCAATTACTAATAGAATAAAATTACTTCAAATATGACAAATCGCAATGCGTTGAAGATATGGAAACATAAACTAAAGAAACAAATGCAATTTTAATTCATTAAAACCCACACCACTATCTCTGGCATTCCAATAAGAACCAAAACATGATCCAAAATGATTATTCTCAAATCATTGCACACCGCTGTATTCTTTTCAAGACAGACGCCAAAGTGTCATAGTACAAAACATCATAGCAGGTAAAGTTTGAAGAGCATAACGAATGGTAAAATAAGATAATAAACTAACTTCCACAGAGAAATGAAACAAAACCCCCGCCATTGGTCGTAAAATTCATAAAACAATCGACTAGAGATAAGTGGATAGAAAATCGAAAAAATAAAATGGTAACAAAAGACGATATTTATGCGGATCAGAACAAAAGTATTATTTATATAAATGAAAAACTAACCAAACACCAAAAGGACCTGTTATATAAAACAAAAATAGCACTCAAAGACAAATACAAATACATTTGGGTAAAAAATGGTAAAATACCAATAAAACGTGAGGGAGAAAATAATAAAACAATACAAATAATAAAGGAAGAGGACTTAAAAAAGTATCGACCGGAGGAATAAATAAGTACCAGCAAAATAATATAATCTGCTAACAAAAATGGAAGAGCAAGTACTAGAAAATTATAAAAATCAGACTTGCAAAACATTAAAATTATGGTTAGAAAGAAATCCTAAAGCAAAAGGACAATTGATATTAATTCATCCAAACATACGCTCAATCCGAAAAAATTTCAACGACTTTCTTGCAGCTACACAAAATGTAATAGAACATATAGACGTGATTGTTTTATCAAAAGTAAATATACACGATGAAGAAACAAATTTATACAACATTCCAAACTACAACTTATTCTCAAAAACAAGAAGATATTAAAAAGGTGGTGGTCTAATTCTGTATGTAAGAAAGGAACATACGTTTATTGAACAAGACCAAGTTTTAAATTCATGTGAATCAATTAGTGGGAAGATTAACACATCGCACAAGTGGAGTACAAAAATAATAGCGATTTATAGACCTCCTAATACAAATAAAAACACATTTTTAGCAGAAATTCAAAATTCACTGAACAAAATTGATCACACTACCAATTTAATAATTTGTGGAGATACAAACTTAAACACGCTGGATAGTAGAAACGGACAAATTAACACTTATAAAAATATCTTGTCCAACAACGGATGTCAACAAACAATAACAGAGGCAACAAGAGAAGAAATTATTCACGGAAGAATAGTTTCATCGTGTATAGATCACATCGCTGTACGAAATAAAGATTGCGACCTGAACTCGTGTATAGTTACGCATAAAATATCCGATCACTATATGGTAACAACAGTGAAGATAGGGAAAAGCATAACATCGAGAGAGCATACACAAAAGGCTTTGAAAAAAACAATACGCATCCTAGATAACAATCAAATTACTTTAAAATTAAAAAATATTAACTGGGGAACTTTATCAGAAATAAACTGCCCGGAATAATTATACAAAGAACTAAAAAATATATTTGAAGGGATTTATGATAAATCCAATACGGAAAAAGAAATTAAAAAAAATCGATACGATAACCCGTGGATAACAGAAGAGATTAAAAGAATGATCAAAAAACGTGATAACCTCTTTAGAAAATGGAAAAATGATCCAAATAATAATCAAAGCCGTCTTGAATACACGAGATTTAGAAACAAAACAAATAAATGTGTAAATTCAACAAAAAATAATTACCACAGGAAAGAATTTGAAAATGTAAAGGGAAATCATAGAAAAACATGGGAAAAAATAAATTTACTCCTTGGGAAACAAAAAACTTCACTAGATAGTATTTTTATGAATCATATGAGTAATTTAGGAGATATTAAATACATATGCAATATGTTTAGCAAAACTTTTGTTGATGAAATAGCAGCAATTAAACACAAATGCAATACTAAATTCTTGGATAGGAAAACATATGTACAATCAACAAACACATCCATGAGGTTTAAGGAAGTCCCACCAATTGCCATTCAACGTATCATCGACATGACAAAATTAGAATGGACGACATAAAAAAGATAAAAAAAGAAATTAGTCCTATAATTGCAAAATTGATAAATCTTAGTGTAACCAAAGGAATTGTACCAGAGGATCTGAAAATCTCTATAATCAGACCGATTTATAAATCAGGAAATCACAAAGACTTCACAAATTACAGACCGATTGCTCTTTTATCATGTATAGACAAAATAATGGAAAAGGCAATAATGGGCCAAATAAACTAATATCTACAAAAAAAACAAATAATAAACGAAACACAATATGGATTCCAAAAAGAAAAAAATACAACTAAATTATTATCGAACTTGACAGACGAAATAAATAACTCTCTAAACGAAAAACAAAAAATTCGAATAATATTCATAGATTTTAAAAAGGCATTCGACACACTCGAGCACGACATAGTATTAACAGCAATGGATGAATGTGGAATAAGAGGACCTCTAAAAAAATGGATGCAAAACTACATGACCAATAGAAAACTAACAGTAAAAAATAACAATACGAATAGCGAATTATGCAATATTGAAACAGGAGTTGTAATGGGATCAAGTTCGGGACCAATATGTTATATTGCGCACGTAAGTAGTCTCCCATATTTTATTAAAAACTGCTCAAAAAAGATGTTTGCAGATGATACATGCATATTATATGCAGACAAAAACAATAAAAATATTAAAGAAAACCTACAGGAAGACTTAGATCAAATCCTGAAATGGTCACATGATAACGGAGTAATCATAAACACAAAAAAAACTAAATATATGTTTATACATTCCGCTTATACAAAAGACAAGGACAAAGATCTGAAATTAATAGGGCATTCATTTGATTGTTTGCATAAAAATCACAAAGATTGCAATTGTGAACGCTTGGAAAAGGTAGATAAATATGTATACTTGGGACTAACAATGGACAAAAACTTCAACTGGACAGAGCACATAGAAGACACGTGTAAAAAGCTAAGAACTCTACTAGGTAAATTCTTCCATCTCAAACATTGTATTCCAAGACACACACGTTATTGCTTATATTATAGTTTAGTAGACTCAATTATAAACTATGGCCTAAACAGCTACGGATTGACATATCCATCATGCTTAGAAAAAGTAAAACAACTACAATTAAGAATAATTAAAACTATAGCAAATAAAAAATAAAAAGAAGCATGTAAGGACCAACCGGAAAATCTATTCAAAATGTGTAAAATCTTACCGATCCAAAAACAACTTGACTATAAAATAACACTGGAAGAATATAAGAAGGACAGTTTCAAAACACCAATACATCATGAATATACGACAAGACAAATAACGAATAAAAAACTAGAAATAAAAAAAACAAATAATTGTTACGGAGACAGAACCAAACGGTGCGTAATTCCAAAATTATTCAACAAGCTACCGGATAAAATAAAAAATGTAACGGGACAAAAAAATATAAGAAAGACATTAAAGAAATACTACAGTGAATTGTGAAGTGGATAGGCAAAGCAAAATTAGTTTAATATAGTAGCTTATTATATAATATATCATAAAGTAAATACAATTAAGTAAAGAAATGTACATACACTTATTATAATTAAATCCTTGCGTTTAAACTGTAATTACAGTTTTGCAAGAGGTAATTTAAAATAAATAAATAAAAAAATTAAAAAAACTAAGGTTAATACCAGGTTAGGTGTGGAAACACTAGATTAGGTTAGGTTAGGTATGGAAACACTAGGTTAAGCATAGGTAAGGAGGTCAAGTGTAAAGGAATAAGATTATTTTACATATATATACAATTAGTTCTTGTTGACATACATTGTTTCCATACATCGTTACTATAAATTACTAGCCATGCACTCGTGAAAAATCTCCGGAAATAATAATTGCCTTGCGTGACCGCGCAACATATTTTTATTAATTTTATTATTTATGTGAAAATCTTACTTATTACAAAAGATAAGCCAGAAATATTGAAAAAAATTGCAAACATTGATGTTTCTTATTTCCGTAACTATCGACATTGCACCCAAATTGCAAAAACTACATCGCGTGAGCGATCCATACCGAAAAGTAACGTCACACGAAGTTCAAGGATTGCGATTGAGCGATTGAGGAAATAATGTTTGTTCTCAAGTAAAAAGAAGAAAATTGCTCACCGGCGCGCTGGTCGGCCTCCCCTTTGTACTCCGAGCGCTCCTGCTTGATGTCGGGAAGGGAGAGAGAGATGCTTGTCTCGCTGCTTGGAAACCCAGCCCGCTCTCCCTCGTCGCCGCTCTCGGCTGGAGACCGCGGCTCGGGCTTGACGGTAGGAGCATCTGGGAACGATTTCAAATGCCACATTTAAAACATGATTCCACGTCAAATAAAAAAAAAACAACACGGCGTCACTTGTTGAAGAAGTTGTCTAATATTTTTCAATTAATTTACTACAACGGCAACACAAACTGTGTTCCACGTAAGATAATGATGTTTTATAAAACATGAATTCCGAAATCATGGGTCCTATTAGACTCGACACAAAGTAATAACTTAATTTCTCTGATTCATTACGTCACGTGCAGCGGATGCTGGAAGTTCGGCACTTAAAGTTTACTAGAAGCGGAAGTATGCATTGCTGTCCAAATGGACCACGATTCCAGTTACCTAGTTTTGTGTTCCGTTTAAATTAATCTGTGTTTATTTTCAAAGGCTTTTAAATTAAAATGGCGGGATATCTCAATGACCAAGTTATTGTAGCTTTGTTGGCAGACGAAAATTTGTCAGATTTCTAATTGGGAATCCAATGAAGTCCCAGGCAATTATAGTTGGTAGCTCGCGATTGATATCTACGTGAAAAATTCAACCCCCCCATTACATACCATCAACGATCATGCATACCCAATGATTAATCTGGTAAAAACCTAGGCGTCCTAATTGTCAGCATAATCATATTTTACAGTATTCAATCCCTGAGCTGAGTTCAGAAACTTCTCCCGATTCACTATGAAATAACAACTACGCAATCCCCCATACTGCATAATCCAGATTTCTATATCAGTACCTATACATTTTATCTTCAACCTCAAAAAGTTCCATCACTTTTCTTCATTTGGCAATTTTCTTAATTGGCCTACAATCTGACAACTCCATAACATCTATGTTTTATCTTTTCTTTATAACTAGACATTTACGTTCAACTTTTAATCTAATCATGGTCTCAGCTGACAGTACTTCAATATCCATCCCCATCAATAATACTGAATTTGTCAGCTTCTCAATACAAATGCAGTCGACTAGGCTGTGGAATCAACTATGCACAGACATCCCATCATCACAGACCGTAACTGTTTTCAAAAACTGACAATAGCAATTTTACCTTTTCCAGACTTAGTTTAACACAACCTTGCCCACTTCCATCTCCTAGTTGTCTCTTAATCGTGGAGCTTTATTAATGTACGATTGTTATAATGTTGAATTCCGGAAGCCTATTTCAGTTGTTCCATAAAATGGTATCGTTGATTGGACGACATTGCCAGCTGGCCATAAACTGTCATTGTAAAAGTATGCGTGTAAAAAGTGAATAAATAAATAAAAAACAAATCCACCATATATCAATGCCTATTGCAAAAGTCTTAGATGCCACTGTTTAACCTTCGGGTACCGGAAGATCGAAAATAGGATCGGAGGCCGGAGTGGGGTATCAAAGTGACCCCAGTGGAATTTGCGTTTTAATGAAGTCTAATGGTTTTAAAATGTTCTATAATATTTGATTTACATTTCTTATACAATGTGAACAAGATTCTGATAAATTTGTCGCCATTTTATAAGCAACTGTAGTATTTTGATATCTCACAAGCATCCGACTGACAGCTTTGCAAGCAGAATGAAGTAACAGCATTGTACTGAATATTGCCAATTGTCTGTGGAAAATCGTGATTTTTTTCTACTTCTGACTGTCTTACTACACAGTCATCCGTACTCTAAACTAAGCAATATTGCTATTTCCTGTATCTTGACAGTTATTGTATACCACTGTGACGCCGCTTTTTTTTACAATTTATGTTTGACAGGTTTGAAATTAATGAATTCAATCAATTATAAAGCTCATTATTCGTAATTGTGAATAACTTAAGGTTTTTTAACGCGTTAGAACTTCCTGATTAATTGAATTCATTAATTTCAAACATGTCACAAACTTAAAACATCGAAATTGGCGGCCATACAATGTTACACATACCTGTCAAGATTGGGATAAAGATCTGACATCTCAATATTGCTATTTTCAGAATAGCACAGAGTATTATTAAATTTTTGGGATATTTATGAAGATTGCAAAAAATTAGAGCTCAATATTAAATATTTTTGGGATAAGTTATGCCCCGTTCCGGCATGGGGTAATAATAGTTTCTCTCTGGTCTATGGCGCCACACTGCACGGATCTTCCGCGGTGGATCACCGCTACATTACATTCCATATAATATGCACTTATCAAACACACTGCACGAACTATCGGTCGATCAACTTCGTTCGTCGAGACGCGGTGAAGAACGCGCAATAGGGCGCCGGCCTTAGAGGTTTTGTTGCGTTTTTGTTTTAAGTTTTATCCATGGATATAGTGATTGAAGTGTCAAAATGTATGGTGAAAATGGAAATTTTCGAAGCTTGTAACATTTTTAATACTTCGAACCAATCAACCTTATTTCATGTTTGATGTTAGGAAAAAAATACCCTAACAAGAATCAGAGATTCTAACGTATTTATCTGTCAATTTTAGACCATTTGATACGTGAAGATAAAAAAATCATTGAAGATACAAATAAATCTTAATCGTGAAAGAATGATTTGTGAACGAATTGTCTCCACCACAATTTAGTATGTTAGGGAAATGATAGGGTGGGCGGATAGGAAGCTCCTCACCGTCGCGCTGGTCGGCCTTCCTGGAGGACTCCGAGCACTCCTGCTTGATGTCAGGGGGCGGTATTTCTAAGTAATGTAATTGAAGAAATCCGTCATCTCCGCTTCCAACTGCAGACCCTGGCTCGCGCTTGACGGCAAGAGCACCTGGATCCATGGCTTCACCGTCCAGCGAGCACTATACAACAGCTACAATTAACGTCAAATGGACGTCCACCATAGACACGAAATGTTCATAGAGAAAGTATATTATTGATGTAGTTTTTTATTTAACGTGTGATGTCGGAACTTACCTAATCAGTACAAGATCCATATTAAAAACGCAAATCTATCCATCAGGGATAAACTCGCCAACAAGGTGAAGTGTTCCGACTACAACCGAGCCCAGCCGAGCGACGCGGTCCACGCTGTCCTTAATAATAAAGTTCAAATATTCTCACGTAACTCGAGTCAGCGTGTTAACTCGAGTGGGCGAAACGCAACACGATCTCAGTCAGTTGTGATTCGAGTTAACTCGGGTTGCCTTTCCCATCAACTCGGTTGACTCGAACTTTCGAACGATGCCACTTCGTGTTCACGATTTTCACACACTTAATTTTCTAATTACTGTGACCGCTATAAGTGATTTGCGTAATTATTAATAACCCGCGTTTAATTTTCCGCCAATAAAGTAATAGTGATGCGTATTTGCAATTAATATGCCCCCTGAAAAGAATAAGAGCGTCGCATGGGAGTTTCTTTCCAAAAATAATAATGACAACATACTCAAACGAAAATTATGTCATTATAAAGACATAAGTAAGATCCCCATATCAATAAATCACTTGAAGAAAAACATATTGTTGAGTACTTATCTTTTTATTATTACATAAATCTATGATTTTTCCTTGTCTTTCCTTATGTATATTATTTTTCTAAAACTTTATTTGACTCGAGTAGATTGACTAACGAATTTGCGATATCAAGTTGAGTATACGTGAGACGTATCCGTATAGTAATATGGCGTTCGTACGTACTGATCTGATAGTCTCAAGTTTAAAATAGACACCGAGTGAACTAAAGTTGCGACTCGAGTCAGCCAACGTTTCAACTCGAGGTACTTAGAAAAAATACGACTCGGCCCATTACTACGCTAAAGCCGTTATTATATGATTTTTTATGCTAATACTTACTTTTTCGCTGAGCACCATATCTTTCTTATTCTTTATGGCATATTTGTTTTGTAAATTTTTGTCTGTACACCTTATTTCGTTATATATATTACCTATTATGTACCTGCATGTGACAATTTCTGTTTATATATCCATATCCTCTTATATTTTACGCATCGCTTGTATTAAAATTTAATATATGGAATGTGTGGGACTGCACTAACCTCCCCACATATTGGACTAAAGACATAAATTAAATAAAAAAATAAAAATAAAAGTTGACTGGGATGACACCCCTCCCGATAACGTTCATCAATGGGATCATTACGTATGTGTTTCAGTCTTTCACCTACAGTCGTGTCAATTAAATAGTTTTATCAGATAATATAATAATAAATATATATATATATATATATATATATTGTGACGTAGCAACCTTTGTTCGTCACACCTCTTCGCGAAACCTCTGAAGAAATGAATTTATCGATCCCCGCACCAACTATCTGCACCAAAAATTGATTTCTAACGGCGTAGGTACTGCAAATACTCTATGGAACAGAATAATGTCTTTGGTCTACTGCAGATAGTTTCACAGCGGTCGCGAACGGCGGGGACGAGATTACAAAATGGCGCATTCGGAATCTGACACTTCAGCACGCGAGATGTGAACCTTTCTGTGAACCCTCGTGTTAATAGAGGGTTTTTCCACGGGAGCGCTTCGCGCCATGGCCAGGTGACGCAGCATGGAGTGAAAGGTGAATCCATTGCAACGCCTGGGGGGCAGCTGCAGAGGTGATGTTCCGGTAATCATCTGCATCGGCCGCCCAAAGCCTCGGGGCGGGGTTGTTCTCTGGACCCTTAAGGGAGCAATCCTCCTCAGATGCGAGGCCAGCAAAATAAAGACCACGACTTGCCTGGTATTCAAATTCTCTCTAATAATCAATTTCACATCACGCCTGGAGCGAGCTGCGTGTTATCTGACTCCGTAAATACAAGAACATGTGCATCAGGTCGAGCGGTTTTAGAAAAAAGGAACATTGCTAAGCACGTGCGGAAGCGGTGTTTGTGCCAGACTATTGTAGCTTCATTGTTTTAAATGTGATATAGAAATTTTGCCCAGATGTTCATTAATTTGCAGAATGTGAATACCACGCACCGACACCTGCGCTGCGTCACCGCCAGTAGTATAAAAGTATTTAGTTCCACTGTCTTTTCCCTCCTTGTATGACGCGGCCGCTAGCGCTGATGTCGAGGCGTGGTAAATTAAATCTTCACCTCAATTTATTGTAAAGAAAAGGGTTTCAATGTGCAAAATTCCCAAAAACACTTCATAAAAAAATTGTCACCTTCTGTGGCATTATTAATTTCTGTTTAAAATTCATTTGAATAAATTCCCCTTCATCTAAATAATGTTTCGTTGTATTACCCTAGTCATTGAACTGTTGCAACTTAAAATAAGTTAAAGTGAGAGACAGCTGAAGTGCAGCGTACACGACACCGGAAGTACCCTGAGTTTAAATTGTGGAAGTAAGGTGAGTCCGATTCTTCTCCGACTGAGCGAAGCTGGTGGCGACGAGGAGTTCTGTTGGGAGCAACAGAACTTCACGTCGTGAGATATATATATATATATATATATATATATATATATATATATATATATATATATATGGTGCAGTAGTAGACTTGCGCACAACGGACGTTAACGGAAAATATGAAATCTTTTTAATTTGCGCAATGTCTCAAGTCACCATTACCTAAAAAATGTTTCATTGCCTCGCCTCGAACTTTGTACTGCAGTTTTTTACTAGATCTACTAAAATTCGTTACGGAGTTGTACAAGCCGTTGCATCCGATCTCTGTCACATTCGCGTGGTCGGATTGAACTGTGGTGCTCGCATGCTTACGTTCTCCTTCGTATCGCTGGAATCTCCTTCGTGGCTAACTGTGTCAGCCACACCGAAGATGCCCTCGTAAGTACCCGCTGGTATCACTTGTCATCAGATGACAATCCAGCGTAGTTGCTTTTGCGTGGCCAATCTCCGGCCGACCTCACTCGAAACGCTTTATGGTTGGCGAGCCCGTCCTGGCTTGTGCAGATTGCGATGTTGAAGAAACTGAACATCACTCGAAGAGGAAAAAGAGGAATGACATTTAATCGTTACTGGTAGGTACAACAGGATTAAAATTTGGTGAACCTATAACTAAATAAATTCTAAATCCAATTGTTACAAGTAATACATTATATCCGTGCGGACAACGAGTTTCTTTGGATACTCGACTTCCAACAAGATCCTCTTACTCACTAGGACGAGGACAGCACATACTCGTACATAAAGGGAGGTCGGACAGATTGATGCAGTAAAATTCAAAAGCAAATATCATGTGATAAAACATTTTTAATTTATTTTCAACTCAGCGCATAGCTATATATATAATTATTATACTGTCAAGGGAAAACACGGTTTAGGTTGCGAAAGAAAAGAAACATAACGTGTTTTGTAAAAAATGTATTTTGAATCATTCTGCCCCACCACCATTTGATACATCACTTGGGGCACTTTAATACAGAGTGAAAAATAAATTAAATTGGTTTAAATTATAACACTTTCATGAAAATTGTACTTTTATTGTGAAGAGATTGTAATCAGTCTTACATTTTATCTAAAAAATACTTGTTACTTAACAAAACTAACCGTTTATCTTTATTCTTCAAAACAGAATTTCTGAAAATATCAGTCAATTAAACAAATATAAATAGTCGGTCAAATTGTGTTTAAAAATGACTGGCCACATAATGAACTACTGATTTCTTCTTTCCAAATTTGAAAAGAAGGAAATCCCCAATGTTTATATTTTCAGGATTAGGAATGTCAAAATCTTCTCCACCTCCTGCATCAGATTCTTCATCGTCGTTATCACTTAATTTCAACGACTCTTTTTCACTGGAATCAGAATCCGACATTGGCTTCAATCGAGGACAGACAACTTTTTTTTTAGGTTTTCTAGTCTCTGTAAGTCGCAATAAATTCTTTGCCATTTTCAACTGTCTTGCTTTCTGGTTCATCAATTTAACTTGTCGTTCTCTTTCCTTTTCTTCATATAACATTTGTAGTCGATTTTTTCTGACGAGTCAGTATAAACTCTGGATTTCCCCTTTTATCTACCTTTTTTAGATGTTTTTTCATTGAAAACCTTTTCAGATATGGTCATACAGCTGCTGGAGAAATTATGTCATCATTAGTCTGAAAGCCTGACGGACCAACATTTGTAAGCGGTAGGGATGGGTCGTCGACGTATTTACCGTCGACGAAACGAGACCGTCCACGTCCGTCCATCGACGAGACGGTCAACTAGTTAAATTCGTCAACTGGTTGACGCGTCAACTTCGTTACGCGGACGTCGCGGACGTTCTATCTAAACATCGGGACGATGGTCAACTGTCTACGGTTCGACGCGACGCTGCTCAACGGCTATTTTTATTATGTTAATTTTTTAAATTTAAAGAAGTTCGTAGGAATATAGTTCGGGGAAAGTAAAACCGCTACTTGTGCTTATATGTAAAAAGAAATATTTTATTATTTATTTGTTTACGCACATAACAGGCTTTTTACATACTTCTTTCTATATATAATAAGAAAGAAGTAGGTATACACAACAATTAAACAGAATTATTTTATTTTATACAGCGCAAAATTGGGAATTCACCGAAACATCGCACAAATCAAGTAAAAAAATAATAGATAATAGTTTATTAAGCCTATCTCGCCCTACGCATGCATTCAAATTTCAAGTCTCTGTCATAGTTCGTGTACACAGATCTGCACTCTATGGTCATTTACTTTAGAGTTGAAATGAAATTACCCGTCGAGCCGTCTATGGCGTCTACAAGTCGACAGCGAGAGATGAGAGAGAAATAAACGGAGACGTTTTGTCTTGCTCTCGCTTGTTGCTTTGCATTACGTTGAATCTCGAATCGTCCACCGACCACGGCGTCCGCCGTCCACCGTCTACGAATTCAACTAGTCCATGCGATGAACGTAAACCGTCAATGCAACGTCAACGGTTGATTTCAACTAGTCCGTCCATTCAACGCCCATCCCTAGTAGTTACCTTCTATAATTACAGAAAATATGCGACTTTTACACGCAGTCCTTTGTTAATGATTATTCTATTATCACATATCCATCAACTTAATATCGCCTCTCTATATAGGTGACGCGTAGCTAGTAACAAAAACTTCTGGGGCCTTCATTCAATTATGCATAGAAAATATTCCTTTCACGGGGTGAAATGTGGACAGTTACGGAGATGAGCGTCATCAAAGTTTGCTATTTTATTTGACTTGTATTGGAGCGAATGGAGTTTTAATATTTCATTTGAGTTACTGTATTGATAGTCCAAGAGTTATAGACAGGTCGGAAATATCGAAAAAAAAAGTGTAAACTTGGCCTCGCTTATCAACGTATCTGTCGGCATACCAACCAAAAGAATTCTATTCAAAATTGAGCGAAGACTTCACTACTAGCTACAAGACAACTTGTACTTTTTATGTAGGTAAGCGTATTTACATTATGTAAAATTACCATGCATTTAAAGGAAGCACAGGTGACACAATTATTAAAACAGATAGTCAAATGCTTGAACTAAATTTATTGTAGCTTGTTTGCATGTTCACAGTACACTTATTGTGTAATCTTAAAGTAAACATTTTCTTGTAAGGTGCCTGCCTTTACGATTACACTTTTTAGGTTTGCTTTAAGATTATGCGTTATGTGAAAAGACGTCTTTATGTTCGCTGTGCACTTATTGTGTAATCTTAAAGTAAACATTTGTTTATTGTATGCTGCCTTTAAGATTACACGTTAATAAAAAAGTTTCCTTTAAGATATACATTAAAATGTTGTCGAAGACGTTTTGATGTTCACATCTCTACAACTTCTTGAATAGAAGTAAAATAATCAAGCTGGTGTTTTTTACGTAACCGCAAATACAATACACGCTCAAGAATTGAATAACAATCAGGGCCGAACACATCTTCCGGATAATTAACTCTTCTACTGATGGGCCAGACACTTTTGTCTACATCTCGCCTCAATCTGGAACGATCGACAAGTTGCAGATCAGAATTTCCATGCCGAACGTCTACAGCTGTCTCTGATAAGTACTACAATAATGGAAGATATCCGCCCCAGAGTGCGACGAACAAGGGCTATTCTGTGGAGGCGATATTGCATCCTTGTCGAAATTCGCCTGAATGCTAGGTTCCCAAGTGTAAACCGATGGTGTTTATTCTATTGAGTGACGCCAAATATTTGGTCATGCAAAAAATTTGGCGGTGTCCGTCGTGGATGTCAGCCGTGTCCACAACATCCTTGGTGAATTATTATTTTAGAAGCAGCCTCGAAGTGGTCTTTGCGCCGGCTCTCGTTGAAGGCTGCAGTCAAATGTTTCCACCCTGGAGGGCACTCTACGATACCATCAGGGCGCGGGTCTGCATGCAGGGACTCCTCGTAGCGAGAGATTCTTTCGATGTACTTTGTTCGGTTTTCTTTAATGCGCTGGCGATGTCCCGAAGCAGTTTCTGATCCGCGTTCATGGTGCAGAAGGTGAGCTGATTTTACTGCAACAACCTGAAACGGAAAGACATTTGTGTGTTAGTCTCGCTCGAATATCGTCCCTCATTTATCACACGCTCAAACGACCGTCGAATGAGTCTATCAAACATAATAATTTCGTTCTGTCCGTCAGTAATTTCGCGTAATGTCCGTAAATTCGTTCGAATTCACAGCTAAAAAAACAAAATAAACTTGGCATGAACCCCGGGCCAGCAAACCCGAACCGGCCGTTTAACACATGTTGCTACAGCCACCGTACAGTCTCCGCGCACCGACAAAAATATGCTGCCAGGACCCCAGCAACAATGAAACATGGTTATATATTTTTGTAAACACCATAATATGTTGTCACTTAACTAGCAAATTACAAGGAATGATGAAAGGGTATGGAAGAGGCCTATTTCCAGCAGTGGAGAGATGAAGGAGGAAATCATCTATGTTACTCGCCGGGTCCTAAAGAATAAGAATGCAAAATTTGGATCAGATTGGTCGAAAGGTGTAGAATTGTTTATAATATATATCAGGGTAAGGGGGTAGGGGGAAATATTGCCTATGTTATCAGACGGGTTCTAAAAAATAAGTATCCAAAATTTTAGTCAGATCGGTAAAACGGTACAGATTTGCATGGAAAATATATCAGGGGGAAGGGGAGGGGTAAAGGTGGAGGGGGAAATATCACCTATCTTAGATGCCGGATCCTACAGAATAAGTATGCAAAATGTGGGCCGGATCGGACAAACGGTGTGGATTTGTATAGAGAACGGACGGACAGACAGACAGACAGACATTGAGTTTTATAGACATAGATATACACGGTGTAACAGAGCTAGTCCACAATACTTTACATGTGGATTCCTGCCTTGATTATGAGTCGAAAACCTTCAAGCAACCATGACCTAATATCAATTACCAACTTTCAACACAACTTTTGGCCAAATAAGCTATACCTATTTTGCAACAAAACTCTACAACATCCTTCCTCCAATCTTCAAAAATATAGAAAATATTAAAGTTTAAAAAAAAGATAAAAGTATGGCTAAATCAAGTCGATGCAGATAAATTAAAAGGAAAATTAAAAACAACGTAGAAAGTTAAAAATAGAAATTAAATAGATATACTAGTCCGCTCCAGCCCAGGAACCCCTAGTGAGGAAGACCAAGAACAAAAACATCAATAATATTTTTTAAATTGTAATAAAAAATAAAAAAAGGTAGTTATGAAGATAATCAACATCAATAATAAACAATTTCAAAGTTAGCATTTTTTCAATTTCTGGCTTTTTTTTTTGCGAAACGTTACTATCATTACAGTAACTTACATAGATTATGAAAAATCCATTTGCCTCTATACAAGTCAAATGAAATGATAAAAACCTTGCAGAAATTGAAAAAACAATGTTGTAACTATTGATAATTAGTTTGCTCGAACACTTTCGGCTCGTAATCGAGGCAGGAATCCACCTGTAAGGTATTGTGGACTAGCCATGTTACACCGTGTATAAAACCAAAAATCAATTAAATTTAAAAGTGATATGACCTGGCAACTCTATAATTTTCATAAAGAATGCAACACCTAAATAAAATAGAACGATAATGTGTATTATGACAATCAAAAGTAAAAAAAAAATGTTCTTCCATAGACAATCGGCAATATTCTATGCAATAGGTTACTCGATTCTGCTTGCAGTTTGTGAGTGATGAGACGTCAAAATACTACCTAGTCTATGCTAATATATAAAGAGGTATAGTTTGTAAATTTGTAAGTAGGAGGAAAACTACTCATCCGATTTCAAAAATTCTTTCACCAATACTTAGAATGGACTTTCAGGGTGGACGTAGGCTGTATATTATTCCGTTAAAATAAAAGGGCTTTTCGTGGTGACCTATTTTACAATTAAAGTAGACGAAAAAATGGTCGAGCGATGCGTTTTTTTACGAACGCTGCCTTAACGGTGAGAGATATTTAAACATTTACTATAGAGAAATTGTAGAACTCAAAAAGTACGATAAAAAAAGTCCGCGACGACATATATCTATATGTTAAGATTAATACACAAATCAATAAAATATGACTATAAGTTGCTAAAAATCTACGCGTGCGAAGCCGCGCGGGTAAGCTAGTTTCTTACAAAATGACGACAACTTTCGTAGAATCTTGTTCGCATTGTGCAAGAAATGTAGTTAAAAATATTAAAGAACATTTTCATACTTCATTAAAACGCAAATTTGATCATAGGTAACCGAAGGTTAATTATTTGAATATTTTTTTTTGTAAATATTTTCTAAATTCAGAACTTTATACTTGAATAGGGAAATTTCACTTTTTTTAATAAACTAATCTTTACTTTGGTCTAGAAAATAGGTATACGAAAAAAAAAGTTTAGGTATGTACGAGTATTAAGAGTATTAAAATGATTTTGTAATTGAACATTTTAAATTCCCACCAAAACTCTAATTTCACCAGCGCGAGTACGTGCGTCACAAGATATGGTACCCAGATATACAAATATTACAGCACTATGCCAAACGCGCGAGTTGATACGTCATGACCAATCATGTGCGTTTTAATAAAGTGTCATTTTTAAAGATTTTTACAATAAAAATTATGAATGAAAACATTAGTCTACATTATCCATACTGATTCACAGAATATAATTAATATTTATGAATATATTTCATATATTTTCATCGGTATTTGTAATATGTGAACTTCCCTATTGTATTCGTCTTATCTATACTTCGCGTATACTGATGTTTACAACAGGTAAAACGTCTCAAATGTCAAAATATGGAAACTTTTGTAACTTTTTAAAAACTTAAAAGCTACTCAATAATGTATAAACAAACTCTCGAAACGAACTGAATCGAAATATAGAATGGCACAATTTAGCCGAGGAAAGAAAACCTTTTTACATTATTATGCAGCTACAATTACATTTTTTTTTTCGGCAATTCCTCTTGAATTATTCTATTTACTTACTATCGAAAAAATAGCACGCAAAAAGTCGGTTCATGCTAAAATATCGGCCGTTAGAAATGTGGTGCCGCCATAATTAGCATTTGAAATGCCGGAATCATAATTTGCGTGGCGTTTTCTCCAAAATCAATAAGATTCCATGGAAAATTTGTACGTAGGTAATGGTGATGTAAATGTATTTTAATATTTAATACGGATTGAACCGTATTGAATACGAAAATACATCAATTTTGTCAACCTTTGGGCTATAAATTTTAAATATAATCACAAAAATATGAAAAAAATTGACTGATTATTGTAGATTACCTTGATTACATGAACAGCGCACACGAGATCGCCCGATATGTAAACCATAGAAAATGTAAGAAAACGAAAAATCAATGATCGGAGGGCGCCCAGACGATAGTGTTGGGTCGTTCGCGAATGAACTGTTCTTTTAAAACTATTCAGTTCACTTTCACCAACAATCGCTGAACGCTTCAGCAGCCGTAAATTATTCACTTTTTTTTTCATCAAGAATGTAAAAATATTAAATTGAAGCCAATATTTCTGATAGAATATTTAACATTCAACACATGTTTTAATATTTCTCATAGGAACTTTACGTATACATGTTTATAAGGACCGATTGTATTAACTAGGTTTATAGTTATAGAGTTCGTTTTAAGCACAGAGTTTTACGAAAACGGGATTGATTGATGTAAAACGCAAAAGTCTATTTCTTTTTTATTTATTTATCTATCTTTGGGAAAGCTGAGAGCAAATCTTAAAATTAACATACATATGATAAAAAAAATAGTAAAGTTTGCCAATTATGAAATTTACCCTGATGATTGTTATGTATATAAGCAAAATGTGACAACATATGATAATTTTTGGTTACAAAATGTGTTGAGTAGGGCGTGGGTGGAGTAAGACGTAGGATTAAGATAAAGGAACGAACGATGTAAGTAGATATGAACTGGGAAAATAAATTGAGTGAATTTTTTTGGGATAGTCGTGAATTTTTTTGTGTCCCTAATAGTCGAGTTAAAAAAATAAATGTGATTGTTATTTAAGTGAAATGAATTTGTGGATCTCTAGATGAAAGAGTTTTAATTAGAATGTCTTGCAAAGATGGATATGAAAAATAGGTAACTGTGTGCTGTTGCGATTTGTGATGATAGGCGTTAAATAAGATCAGGACTATCAACTAAGTTGTGTGCGATTTTAAATGACATTATAGAGTCCGCTACATTTCTAGGGCAAGTTAATATATGTATGTTAAAGAACTTTTCACGGTCTTCATTGCTAACGTGAAATCAAAAAGAGCGAAAGTTTATGTACTTTAAGAATCTGTATTAGACGCATTCAATTCTGCTTTTGTATACTATATAGCAAGGATTCCATACCTGAGAAACATATTACAGAATACTATGAACATTTGAGAAGTATAGTGTCTTGTTATGCTTTAAACGAAAGCTTCCTATAAACCAAGTTAATGCACCTTAGTACATTACATCTTTAAGTGCGACATCATAACAATCTTTTCATCCTGAGAATAGGGGAGATCGTTTGACAAAATGAGGTTCACAATTTTCACAGTTCCGCGGGAGAGGCAAATGAGTTATTTACTTAAACCATTCACCAACTCACTCGCATATTTTTGATGCCTATAGATACAAAATAAATTAATCTTTAAATTCCAAATAGGCTAAAGGAGTTCCAAGTGAATAGTTAAAACTTTGGCTGGTATCCAGGAAGAAGTCTAACGATTCGAAAAATACGTTTAAAATTACAAGCCTAATTGCAATTTAATGTTCAAAGAAGAAATAAAAGTGGAAGAAATTTAATTACTAAGAGTTAAGGTCTGACTGCACTATAAGCTCATTATTACCATTCTATCAAGAAAAATGAATATTTTGGAAGCTCCCAAAAATTATATACCGAAAATAACTGCTTCCAAATAACTCGCAACTGGAATGGATTTTTGGGTTTCATATAGGTTGATGCAACGTTTAAAACGGCGATGGCTGACCTTTTGGAAAATATCTAACTTAACTCTGCTAGCGTGTATGCTCTTGAAGTCCTGCTAACCTGAGCTGGCGCGGTGGTGTAGATATTTATACTTGTGTATGGTCGCGTGTGGGTTTTTTTCGGGCTGGGGCCAGTTGGTTTCCAAAGTTCAATAATATTTACTCATACGTTCAAGATATCGGCTACAATCGCGTATTTTTAATAACTCGAATATCAGTGAAGGCTGATATGTCTTCCAAAACATTGTGGCGTTTTACCTTTGACACGCGTGTCATAGATTCGCTTTCATTGATATGGGAGTTTATCTTAAAAGGGCCGCTTGGATGGCTTAAACACCTTCCGCCTGCGTTCAAGATCTATTCCTTCTTCAATCGTGAGTCCGTTAACACGATTAATTTTGTTATTTTTAAACTAACGTATTTGGATTGCATTATGTGAATCTCGCATTTACTATAGCCAGTATTTATTCTTGCTTGCATCGTCAACTTTTTGCTTGCTTGTCACACATTACATTAGACCTACAAACATCGCGACGCATTGAAGACTGAAGATTTTAATGATATTGTCGGACCATTTTTTGATCAATCTCCACATTAATGAATACCGTCCAAATGTACCGGAAATTGAACGGTCTATTTTAATGAACGGAATGAACGACAATTCACTCTATAGAACGAAAATGTCCATCACTACATAGTGAATAATCGACAAGCCTAATCATAGATAAACCTCATTTTTAGATAGGTGATTATATTTCACTAAGAGCCTTGGCCTTACCGTGCGCATACGTCTAGTTAAGTACCGGCATTAATGTCCCCTATGTAATAAATGCTTGAAAAAATTAAGACAATGAGTAACTCTCTTATTAACCATTTCACCGCGGTGGCAGGCAAAGATGGTAGAGCGGTCCTCGAGTATCTTTTCACACATGCTCGTTAATTCTTTACACTTTTCAAATGACATGAACACTCAAGTGGGATTTAATTCCATTCAATTTATTCAATAAATAATACCTACATACATTACTAACGTACAAATGAGTATCTTTAATCAATTCTTATATATAAAAGAATTATTGCTGATATAACGATACTATATAAAATTATAAACTGTTACCTTGTACAAAATGTTCTTTGTAAAATTAAAATAACAGCTCCCATTAGAATCACATCAATGTGCAGTACTTATATTCAGTGGTATGCTGTTACGGGTTAGCACCGGCTCTGTCGAGCCAGTTGCTATGACAATTTTGGTTCGGAGATCTGATTCTTAAAATACAGATTTTTTTTAAAAATAATCATTGTGTTTTTGTTAAAGACGTGTGACTTTTGAAAACGTTGATCCCCACTTCTCTGATTGGAGTCTCCGTGTTCCTTTACTCTTGCCACTGACACTGTTCATGGGATTCCACACCATTTATTAAACCATGGTTCAGAAGTCACCAGTCACAGCAGATGACAGACAAATAAGACTCGTCACGGTTAAAATTTGAATGAAAATCCAAACACTATTTGGAATTAATTTATGTAATGTATTAAAGTATAAGGGTTATTATAAGTCGTTGAACATATGTATGTGTTGAATAAAACAGATATTTTATACGAACCGTATATTTCACTGAGAAGCATATGACGGATATTTTATAAATGGATATTTATATATTGCATAAACGGATATTTTACAAGAACTGTATATTTCACTGAGAAGCAATATACAGTTCGTATAAAATATCTGTTTTATTCAACACATAAATTATGAATAATCTTGTTATGTAAGATATTTTTTTTTATATAAAAAAAAATGAAAGTTATTGTTTTCCAAGTTGCGAGCCGGTCGATAGAATTTTAGCAGCACATAATTGAATTTATTTCATCAAAATTAAATTCAATTGTCAATATGATCATTGGTGCAATAGAAAACCACTATCTTGTGTGATTATACCTTTGTAATATAATAATGTAACAAAATGTATGGGCAATTCATGACTGTGTAAAATTAAATAAAATAGAATAAAAATATTATTACTTTTATTTCATTCTAAACTCACAATGGTAACTCTTATCAAAGTTATAGGAGAATTTAGCTTCGGAAAAGACTTCAATATCCAAAATGACATTGTTCATCATTATAGCTACAACATGATAGTTCAACTTCTTCAACAACACGATAGCCCATCTAACAGTCATAATCATCGACATGTGGATCCCGTGTGTTGGAACGTGAAACAATCTAAGTGACTCTATTTCATTAATTGACTCTGATATGACGCTGCTTATTATTTATTAGGAACATACAAACCAATGCTCCGCATAATTTCAGAATTATCGATAAAAATGCATAATCAAATACACATTCCTCTAGTCTTTAAACTACTGTAGCCATGCATACCCTGGAGAAACTCGGTCGACTATCTCACTAACTTTGTTTATATTTTCTCCAACATAAGAAAGTACTTAAACTCGTGTGGCCTTCAAATTGTCGAGCAGCTCTCGAGTCTACTTCACACCAAGGTATATAAAGAGTTATCAACCAGGTATTTTCAAAATCCTGGCAAAACGCAGAGGAAATCCTAAAATTCTCCATGCATTACCACTGACCATCTCTATGTGATTGTGTGCTTATTGACCTAACGCCAATATCCTTAACATCCGACGTTCGTGTCAGATTTTGGTTGTTCATTTTGTAGCGATAGAATAGGGTTTTTTGGGCCCTGGTAAATGATGTGACCAAACAATTACCGAGAAAAGCGGAGAAAAGTAGATAAATCGTAATTCTATCGCGGGGGACCAATGAAGAAGGTACTCTCATTTTTTTTCATCACCTATTTCATTATGGTTCAGGGTCCTATCACTTGGACAGTATTCTTCCACCGCCTTATTATTTTATTATCCCCCACTATTCGCGACGGGGATAACATCATCGGCCGACCTTTTCTAGGGCCAGCCTATTCCTATTTTTATGTCCCATGGTCTCCACAGGTGCCCTGCTGTCTATTCCTTGTCTGACAACATGACGACATTGCCATTTTAATCTGGCAATACAATCTACCACGTCCGGCGTCTGTTTTCGGTGGACTATTTGGAGCTGCTGGTAGCGATAAAAGACCGCCAGCATGATAGCTAATGTTCAATAACTGAATATTTTTGAGTTTGTTCAAATCTTTCAGAACAGTGCTGGATTTATATCACAGAGACATTATTAATCAATTAATGTATATTATAGATATCTCACAGAGATAAAACTGTATTTCTTATGGGAAAGTAGGGATAGAAGTCATTTGGGTGTACATAAGACTTATGACCTATCTTAATGGTTGGCTTAAGTAATCACTTTACACAATGTAACATTCGCCATTTCCACCCATGATACAATATACCATGCTTATGTCTTATGGCTTTGTACAGGCCGCATGGAAAGGCAATTACAACTCATATGTGAAAGCTCTCCACGCAATTTGAACATATATACAACTTCCAAAAAATGAATAAGCAAGGTATATTCTATCATGGGTGGAAATGGCGAATGTTACATTGTGTAAAGTGATCACTTAAGCCAACCATTAAGATAGGTCATAAGTCCTATGTACACCCAAATGACTTCTATACCTACTTTCCCATAAGAAATACAGTTTCATCTCTGTGAGATATCTATAATATACATTAATTGTTCAATAACTGGGCTAGAAAAAATTCACATTTAACACATTACAAGCTGATGTTCTTAGGTTTTAACAGCTGTTTAGAAACTCTGTTTTGAGTTTTCTGGGATATTCTGCTGTGGTTCTATGACCTTTCTACTCTGTTTCCGTTCCCATTGCAGGATCCATCATCGGGGTTGACGTGTTGTAATGTGTGTCGATGAAGTTGTGGTTAAGTATTGGCTTGCAGTGATCTATAAGCACCCAGTAAACATCAACAGATTGTACCAGGTAAACATTAAAAGATAGTACCTACCAAGTAAACATCAACAAATTTGTCTATAAAAAATTATAAAGGAAATATAATTTCTCAAATAACTGCAAAATGAGTGGAAACATTATTTATATCGAAGGTAGAAAGCCTAAAGGGCGTTAGTGATTATTTCGAAATTCACAGGAGAGAAAAACAAAGTTCTGTCAATTTGATTTTGTCAATGTTTCTTGTATTATTAAACGATTTCCATATTTGTTAATCCAAGACCCATATGGAAATCATTTAATAACAAAGAAAATTTTGACAAAATTAGATTGACATAACATTATTTTACTCTCCTGTAAAGTTCGAAATAATCACTAACGTCCTTTTGGCTTTCTACCTTCGATATATGTAATTAAAAAGAAAACACTCTGTATAAAGCACTAATGAATTTTAAGGAATTAATTTAAGAAATTTTAAGAAATTGCAAATCGTTTAAATTTGTTCTCACATTAGTTTTTATTTAGTTATTCACCTCCCATATATTTACTTTTTCCTTTCTATTAAAGTCATTTACTTGGAATTTTAATTTTTAGTATACATTGTATGGCAATCAAATATCATAAGAGCAAGCCAGAGCTGCATTTTTCTAGATGAAAAAGACATTATGCAGCTACGACCTAAACTTAAATTTGCAAATGTGTATGATACGATGCTATGTGTTCCCTGGGCGGAATGGAATCATGGACTCACTGAAACAATGCTGAAGCATTTGAGATGTGCTACAGATGACTTCTAACAACAGGCTGGATTGACAGGGTTACAGGTGACAATGCATGATCCGGATGCCTAAGGTTAAAGAAATTCTTAAAAACCCCGGAATTACAATATGTTGTGCATATCATGGGACATCCAGAAAATTGTCAGATCCATCTCATCATTCAAGGCAATGTTGCGAGTAGAAGAGATCCTGGAAGATGAAGGACACCCAGATGGTCCCATCCTGGACATCCTAAAGCTGGAAAATCCATGTTCCAGCTGTCAGGAGCTGCTGCTAGCAAGATAATGATTACCAACATGATCTCTGACGTCCAATAATCAGACAAACACTACGAAGAAGATTCGTTGTATCATGATGGAAGCATTGACCCCGAAACACGTTGATAATTTAATAAATTAGTGATTTATTCAAACTGTTGTTAATTATGAAAATTATAATAACGGAGCTATATGTATGTTTCACATGATAAAAACATGTGTAGCTAATTTGAGTTTGACAATTCCTAAAATCACCGATGGAGGACTTTGAAACGTCTCGTTACAGTAAAACCCCATTAACTCGTTAGTTTGAAATTTGAATAATTCAAAATTTTTAAAATACAAGTCCCAAAATGTTAATTTCGTAGTTGATTAAATCCGATAATTCAAAATAATTTTTTAACCCTTGTTACGAAACACTAAAAATGTGTCGCCCACACCTGCGCAATGTCCTTTGTGTGTTATCTATAGGACATATTATGTCACAATCCCTAAAATTGAAGAATCATGTGTACGCTTTCTTCAGTTGGCTTTGATACACGCAGTTTTAGTTTGCAGCGTTAGAGCTCATTCCTCATACCTGAATGCTTTACGATTTGTTTTCACGTTTTTAAATTTCTATTAAATTCGATTCTTTTCTGTTTTTTCTAACAACTGTGTTTCTGATGTTAAAATGTTTAATTTTCTTCGGAAGAAGTTATTACGAACTTATCTTATTATGTATTTCACGTATTTGTCGATGATTGTATTTCTAATAACTTTGCTTAGCTGGAAAAAAGATAAATTCAAACGTTTTTGATTATGGTTATCCAAACGTAACGAAATTATAAAATAAAAAATAGATTTTTTTCCCAAGTGAGAACAGCAAACATGTCAATATGTGCAATAAAAATGATTTCTTGAAATATGTGTAAAACAGTGCATTATGTTTAATGATCTGTCATGATCTAACATAAATTGTTAAGATACCAAATAGCTTTTATATGAAAACTTATGAATTATTTTAATTAACTTTTATATTCTGTTACTGCTTCTTTAGTATTTAATTTAGTAGATACAAGAGTTACTTTTTAGACGTTATAACTGTACGGAAGTATCTGCAGAGAAATGTCTAGCAAGATGTTTTGTGGGCTTAGCTCGTTATGTAACTAAAAACAGTGAAATAAATTTAAGACGTATCATGTCCAAGTCATGCATCCAACACGCGCTCGCCTGGAACAGGTTAAAAAATATGTTGTTATGTTCAGATAGATTGTTTTTTCTCTGTTCGTAAATATACTTACCGCTGTACTTAGTACATAATATGCTGGAAATATTATTGTCAAAACCATAATGTCATTTAATATTTAAAAAAGTATTATATATTTTTAAAACATACTGTTACGTACACTAAGCCAATTGAATCCCTACATGAAAATGAAAACTAGTTTAGTATTACGATTTTGTGTAACAATTTTTATTCACAAAAATAATTATAGAAATACCATTGCAGCACACAATATTGATCTTATTAGTTTATAACATCTTTGTACAATATTTCCTATTTACAAATGATCACAAAATATACACAATACTCAAATATCTGTACAAGATTTTGTACTTATGTACTTTGTCTGTCTACGATGTGCCTAAGAAACATCCTCCAATTGTAATGAGGTAAATTATTGACTGGAGGAAAAAAAAAAAAATGAACAAATTATTGTTGGAGTTTATACATTTTGTAAACCTTTTCAAACATATCTCTGCAGTTCACCTTCACCTTGAGCTTGGCACACAGTAGGAACACCCCCGTCAGCTTTCTGTGGAGAGAATATATCTCTTCGGGAGGAGGGCACAACCGGTGCGTCAGGATCGTCGGCACGAGCTTCTGCAAACGTTTGGTCGTGTTCTGCGCGCCAAAGTCAAACTCTTTCCCATCCTTCGGGGTGAAGATCTCGCCCATGATGAGCGTGGTCTCCACGTGCGCCTGCTCCATGACTTTGGTCTCGTAGCCCGTCAGGAATTTCATCTGTCGCGACATCATTAACACCTTTTCTGCGTCACGTTCGGACGCGGCTTTGATGACTTCGATGTAATTGTCCATGAATTCTTTCGAGTACTCGCGAGTCGCTCCGAAGTCGAGCAAAACTAGCGTGAAAGTGGCGGGATTGTAGAAGAAATTCGACCAATTGGGATCCGTCTGCATGCATCTGAAGACAAACATCTCGTGCAGGACGAGATTCATTACTTTGTTGGCGATGTCTCGCCGCACGGCGGCGTCCATGTTGAAACATTTGTCGAGCGGAAGTCCTTCGATTAGCTCCGTCGTTATAACTTGTTTCGTGCAAAGATCTCGGTACGTTCGCGGAACGTAGTACTCCTTGTAGGGCTCCAGGAGGGAACGGAACTTTTCGGTGCACATCGCCTCGCGCTCGTAATCGACCTCCCACGCTAATTCTTTTTTAGCAACCTCGACAATATTATCGATGAACAAACCTTTAGGGAATATATTCCAAATTTTTAATACTGATACAAGATTGTCAATATCGCTGTCAATACCTTTAGCGACGCCCGGATACTGAATCTTGACCGCCACCTCTGTTCCGTCGTGCAGCGTAGCCAGATGGACCTGTCCGATCGAAGCGGCGGCAAATGGTTTATCTTCGAAAGTTGCGAATTTCGATTTCCAGTCTTTCCCGAGCTCGTTGATCATCACTTTATCCACCTGAAACTTGGGCATGAAGTCCGCAGACTGCCGCACGCGTTCGAAGATCTTTTGCAGCTCCGGCGAGATGACGGCTTCGTCCTGAAGACTCAGCAGCTGCCCGAGCTTCAGAGCGGCTCCGCGCACCTTGCACAGCGTGTTGACGATCCTCTCCGCGTTGGCCGGCGACAGGAACATGCCGCCCAGCGAGGAGTCTTCGTCCTTTTGCGTCCTCATGAATGCGGTCTTGACGTATTCGTTCGCGGTGCCGATGCCCAGGCCCGCCGCTAGCGAGCCGAAAGCGAAGATCCGGCTTATCCTGGTGGCCGGCACGGCTCGCTGTTTGGAGTTTTCGCTCAACTTTTGCTTGGCTTTGGGTTTTGCTTTGGACGTGGGAGCTTTCGATACGACTCTGTCCGAAGCGACGGTGTCTATCGAGTCTAGAATATTAACCGCAACTTGGTCTGAATTTATTTTCTGAGTTGCTGTTGATTTAACGCTCGAAGAATGGTCACTCGCTACCGTGACTTTCAGATTTGAAATAATATTATCGACCTCAGCCTGTTTACCTAGATCCAAATGCAAATTATCCGATTTTAATGTTTCATCTATGGAATCTGTCATATTTCCCGCACTTTTATGTTTATTTTTGTGGTTAGAATAGAAGTTGGGCCGCTCGGCCGGCAGGTGGTGGGCGCGCGCCCGGTCGCCCTCCGTGACGTACTTGTCGAAGTTGGAAATGTCGAAGATGCTCTCGAACCTCTTGTTCAGCTCCTCCGACTCGGCCGCGGGCAGCGCGCCCTCTCGCTCTCGCGCGCCGGGCGCGGCGTACCGCCTGACGCCCGCCAGGACCGCCGAGAGGCGCTGCAAAGTCTCGGCGAGCGGCGGCGGCGCGTCTTTGGTCCTGCCCCCGGAAGCGAACACCCTTTCTCCGGCGCTGCATATCTCGTCGGGCAGCGTTCTCACTGTAGAATTGTTCCAGACGCTTCTGGCGTTGCGCGATTGTATTCTGGCGCCCGCCTCGAGGATCTTCTGCACGCCCTTTACGATGGAAATGAAGTCCTGGAGGGGTGTCATTTTAGGTTATGTTTGATATCTACGCGCGCACCGCCCACGTCGCGGAGATAATCACATTTAGACTATTTTTATTTGATAAATGTAACAAAAACTGCATAATTTCTTTCATAAAATCATTACTAATATATGTTTATGTAACTTCGCTGCGAGTAACATGACGTTTCACGTCACGATCGAACCACAGATGCTTTTGACAGTAGATAGACTAGCTAGGCATGTCTAGAATTGACGTATCTAGCCTTATAGCCGGGGCTTATTGTTTCAATATTTTTATTCTTATCATATCAATATGGTAAAATCAACATAAAAATAGGCGTCAGGCAAGGTAATACCATCTCATTTTACTTTGTTTCTGAGAAGCATATTTTAAACCTTAAACTGGCACACAGAGGAATAAAGATAAAAGGAATAACCACATTTGAATCATTTCCGCTTCGCAGACGACATAATGTTTCTCAGTGGTGATCTGGAATAACTTCACGTCATGATAAAAGAGCTGCACAATTCTTCCCTAAAGGTTAGTCTAGAGATGAATATCAACAAAACGAAAATCATTAGTCCATCCAACAGTAGTATCACAGTTGAAACTGTTGAACAGTCTTTTCCTATATTTTGGACATGAGAACTTGCCAAAAATCGTTAAGTTATGAAAAAAGCCATTAATTTTGTATGTACCTCTTTATTTTTGCATATTTCGAGAAATTATTTCGAAAACGTAATATTTATTACTTTAATAGGTGCAAAGATCACGACTTTTTTGACATTTTTTTCTCGAAAAAAATCGATAGGTAAGTATATATTTTTTTTAATTTCGTGAAATTTAAAAAAAAACGAGCAAGCCTTACAGTAGTCGCATATGATGTGTAGCATTTGTAATCTCACAATTAAAAATATCAATTGAGCACCAACAGAAATTAACATCAAAATTTAAAAAAGCTAACACATATATAGTTATTAATAAGTAAATACAAGTAAAGATAATGTACGTGCATTTATTTATTATTGAATTTAGCCACACTAGGTAGGTACCGTGTAGGGATGGGTATATGAAAAAAAAATATCGATGTATATCGAAACGATATTTTTAAAAAGTATCGAAAATAATCGATGTACATTGCGAAAAATATATCAATATTTATCGATATTATTTTTTCAAAAATATAAGGGGAATAAGCTTTTGGCGACCAAAAAAAGAAAAAGGTCAAAATATATCGACTATCCGAGAAAAAATATCGATGACCAAAAAACGGTCGAAAAAAGGTCGCCAGAAAAAAACTAAAAAAGATACCCAAAAAAAAGGTCACCAAAAAATATCGGGAAAAAAATAACGATATATCGAAAAAAATATATCGATATAACGGGAAAAAATATATCGATGTATCGGGAAAAAACTATCGATTGATGTGGTTGGAATTCATAACGAATAACACCGACGTCAATCAAACGATACAAAATGACCACACCCTGCCGGCCGGCCGATGCACACTACCCCAACGCGTCGCGGAAGCGTATAAAAGGAGCGGCGACCCCGCTTGCCGCATGCAGTACCGCCCGAGGTTTCAGCGGGTCAACACGCCTCTCCAGCAGCCAGAGGGTTCTCCTGATGAAGAAAGTTGAGTCGCCTGTGCTCCCGTCTGCTGCCTTTGGACAAGGAATAGCTGCAGCTTATAGGCGGTCAACATTTCCCCGCTGGTGGCCGTCGTGGGCGCCTCGCCCAGACAGTGAGCCATCCGATTGCAGACCTCCGCTCCGCCGAGTAAACTCTCCCCGTGACGCGGGTCACGGTTCCGAGTACCGCCGGGCATACGAGTGTCGCGTCACGAGTGAATTTATTTTGTGTTATGTACAAGTAGGGCCCGCGTTTTTTATCTAGTGCCCGGTAGTAATTTGAGAAGGAATTTTTAATTGGACGGGAGATTATATTAATGGCGACTTGAGTGAGACTATCTTGTATTATAAACTTAATGAAAGAGACTATGTAAAACTGAACTATGTAATTTAACTGTAAAGTAAATGTGTAATTATTCTTTAATTGATATGCTTTTTTCTTCCACTTCTATATTGATCCGTATCACGATATATCGAAAAAAATATATCGATGACCAAAAAAAAGAAGGTCGCCAAGAAAAAAGTGAAAAAGATACCCAAAAAAAGGTCTCCAGAAAAAAAGTGAAAAAGATGCCCAAAAAAATGACCAAAACTAAAAAAAAATCGGTTATCCCAGAAAAAAATATATCGACGATAAATATCGATATTTTTTACCCATCCCTAGTACCGTGTATATCTACATACGCATTTTGTTCAGAAATTTCAATTACATGTTTTATTTATTTTCATAGATGTCGGTAGTGTGCCGCCATATACATTGTATGAAAACTTTGAGAATGTAAATCATTAAGGGTAGTTATTGTTTACATTATTGTAAAAAAATAAGTATTTATTGGATGGTTTCGAAGATATAAGCCAAACGATGATTTTTTTCCATCGCGCGCGCACATTCGTCAAATGAAATTGCGCGCGCTTCCCCGGCGTCTTATTTCCTGTTACGCATTTCCGTCCTTTGTCACAAAATCACCGCCACAGATTGCAGGAAAGCGAGAGGAAAGATGTTACACATCAAGAACTAATTATGTGATCTAAAATGTATTAATTTATGGCGCAAGGGGCTAAGAATTATTTCAAATTACGAATCACGAGGGTCATAGATTTACCGGGGTTTTTCTGCAATGAAATTAACATTTTGGAAATAATAGATTTTAAAAATTTCGAATTATGGCGAATTTCAAATTATCGGGGTTTTACTGTATACGAGATTGGACAGAGATAAAGGACGGTAAATTTTGGGGGGACCAGACACGATACTAGGAAAAGAAGAAGATACATTTATAGACGACAGAAAATGCATCTCAGAAATACTTACTTTATGTTATGATTCCTTCATTATATTTTCAACTCTCTTTAGTTACACAACCACCTGTCATACGTTTGTAGGACTCCAGAGTAAAATAATTCACAATAGTAGAATGTGATAAAGAAAGGTTTTGTTTTTAATTTAAATTCTGCTAAGGAACATATTAAACTCTTTATTTGAAAAAAGGCACATTAAAATCAACATTTTTTCATTTAATCTCTAACAATTGTCAATATCTTTTATTTCAGGCTTACAAACTAACATATTTAGAAAATGAGATACACAAAAATTATCATATAGAACAGGAACTTCTTGCTACTTTTATAAAATTGTTTCTTTTCGTGACCAGGGAGGGTCTCTCAGACCCGCGGCGATTATTTTTTGCTCACCTGAGACAAACGCAAACACTTACTCCGGCCTTGAGTAGTACGTATACGAACGAATACGCAAGTACATTCCTGTCCTTCGAAGTAGTACTGAACATCGCACACTGCACACGATTTAGTAGTGCGTGTACGCACGTATAGGTGAGACGTCCGACACGATCCGGATTTGTTCGGAAATTTTTGCGATTTCGTAAGACGGATATTGAAAATTTTGTCAATTTGACACATGACCACAAAAAATGTTTGTGGGACCAAAGTGATTCAACTACGTGACCATCAGCGCAGATCATGGCGGAGAATTCTCTATTATTTCTAGATAGGATAGAGATTACTAAAGAACTAAAAAATACCTCTAAGTTAAATAATTTGGTTTAATGAAGGTGAGGTATAATTAAGTATTTCGAACAAAGAAACTTTTAAATATTAGGTCCTTACATATGAAATTGGCGTTTAGTATGGGAGGAACATAAAGCCGATTTTTTTTTATTATAATATATTTATTTAATCAAAGTATGTACCATTGTTATCTATGCACTTTTGCCATCTCATAGGTAGTTCATCGATCCCTTTACTAAAAAACCATTCGGACGGGAATCAATAAAATCTTTGAAGGCGGTTTGGTGGAACTCGTACTCGTAAATAACGCGATGTTTCAAGTTTTTCATTTTGTAAACTGAGTGACGCAAAGAAAAAAAACAATTGAGGAAAAAACAAATGAATTATAATTTTCAAAACACAAATACATGAGTAAATAGCTGTATAAATTTGGATTTGGGATTCCTAACCAAAGAGAAGATATTTGAGATCAAATTAGCCAGTACGGTAAAACGCCAATTTCATATGTAAGGACCTAATATTTCTCCGATGTTATGAACTTTCGTTGCACTTCGATTCTCATTGTGAATCTATTAGATAGATAGTCATGAAATTTGTCATTATTTAAGTCTGCCATAATAGAGTTTTCCAGAAGATACAGATTATTCATTTGGCACAAACGTCATTGGAGAAATGTCGAAGTAACTGATCGTGACAACGCAAGACGCATTCAATGTGCGCGCTCCAAGACGCACGAAAATAGTCGTACGAATTCGTACGTAATGATTCGTATCCAAAGTGCGGCCGGCCTTAGAGGAGAGCTGGCGCGGCACTGCGGGGTGCGGGGAAAAGGTACAGGAACTAACAAGTACGAAACTCGGGCGCAAAAATATTCACGGTTATAAATTCTGCGAGACGAGTGGTAGGTGGTTAAGGGTTAATGAATGAGAGAGAAAGACATAATTCTTATTATTTTCACTGCGCAATTAATGTGTGATCTCTTTCTGTCTTATTTACAAATGATATATCTTTAAAATACTTATATACTACGTACTTTATTTCAAAATATATATTAAACATCGATTTAAGGCGGTAAAATGATAAAAAAGGCTACCTACCTCAGAATAGGTATTTATTTATATCGAGGGTAGAAAGCCATAAAGGCGTTGGTGACTATATCGAATTTTCAGGAGAGCAAAAGAAAGTTCTTTCAATCTGATCTATCAATATTTCATATATTCACACACAGATTGCGGGAAAGCGAGAGGAAAGTTGTTACTCTCTTCTTTGTTAGGAAGTTCGCAATTGAAGCGGCATCCCTCCCACGCAGCCCCGAGCCAACCTTCTCATTTCCTTGACTTTTACTTCAAGTGGCAGCGCATTGCGGCCAGTAAATGTCGAGCTTGTTTTTATAGCCGGGGAAGTTCTACTCTGTGTACCTCTGTAAAACACATTAAAGCCGCGAGGGGGCGGTACAGACACCTGCGGAACATCGCCAGGGATTTGAATTATGTCAGATCCATAATAGACTAAGAGCCAGACCTGAAATATATATATTTTTACTCCCTTTATATTAACTCGTGGCGTCTGCATGCTCGCTTGCCCGCTTGCTGACAAAAAAACTTTGGATCGATTTTTGACCCTTTTCCCGTGATGCGATCGAGCTGAAACTTTGCAAGCAGACTCGTGGCGACGATCAAGAAGATCTATCAAATTTTTGTTAAAAAATAATAATAATTATAGTATTATTTTGGATTTTTAGAAATTTTAATGGTTTTTTCTAATTGGAATCATTACAAAAGTTTGATTACTACCAACGGAGCCGGCGGCCCGATAACGTCACGGAATATTTGAAATTTGAATTACTCTGTCAGTAGGTATAATAGGTACCTCACTACGAATTTCGAAAATTTATGACAATTGGTTCACACAGCACACTTCGGTTTTTTGGGAAGAAATCAAATAATAAAGAGATATTTTTAGAGATTTTTGACACAGATATTTGTCTAGACATGTTTAATCAATTATTACATGATGGTAAACTTAATTTACAAAGAAAGGGAGTAAAATAAAAACTTGGTTTTTATGGGTTAGTTTTTTAAAATATTTATTAGGGACACTAATAAATATTTTATTAAATATAAAAACATGGTTATTATGGGTTACTTTTTCATACGCATCGATTAGCAATTATCGGTGTTGACACGCGCGGGCGCACATGACGACTTGACGGGAGCGAAAGGATTTTAAGGTGATTGCAACACACGAGCTGGCAAATGACCCCCGGGGTGCGCTGTGTGCACCCCTCGTGCCTAGGTCCGTGTCACCATCCCCACGGTGTGACCTTCTCCCGACAGCGGCCAGCCGGGGTGACTTCCGAGCAGGGCTGACGCTCGCCGTGGTCTGGTATCAATATTTAATTCCACAATATTTTGGGTATATTCTAAATTTTTAAGAACACAATACTGGATTTTATTTCAGGGATTTATCGTTAATCAAGTTTTTTTTCATATTATTTATTTTTTGATACTTATTACATTACTAGCTGTTCATACCAGGCGTTGCACGGGTTAAGGATTAAATTTTAAATAAATTTGTGAGGGTATACAAAAGTTAGATTCGAACGGTATAGATTTGCATCGAAAATATATCACGCGGAGGGGATAGGGTAAAAGAATAGGGGGGAATTGTCGCATATGTTACCCGCCGACTCCTTAAGAATAGGTTTCCAAATTTTACGGTCAAATGGTACTGATTTGCTTCGAAAATACGTCAGGGGCAGGGGAAAGGGTATGAGAATAGGGAAGAAATGTTGCCTGTGTTACCCGCCGGGTCCTAAAGCGTAAGTATGTAAAATTTGAATCGAATCGGATAAACGGTGTGGATTTGTATAGAGAACAGACAGATATTATAGGTATAGATACATATGCCAAAGTGCGCGGCAGGTTTACGGCATGGTTGGCTTCAATATTTGACAGTAATCTTTATTTTATAATGAAGATTATAGTGTAGGCCATTATCGAGTATCGCACGATTTTTACAAGTGATACATGATATGTAATTATAAATTAATGTAAGATTAGGTACATAGCTTTAATATATATTCTTTTAGCTTGTACTTTTTGTCTTGCATCATCTCAAAGAATTTTTGATCTAATTTATTAAAGATTCCTGGCACAAAATAATCTCTTTTCCTTTAGCCATACACGTTGTTAGTGGCTGGTATTCTCACTGTTCGTCCTGTCGATCTGGTTGCATAGTTACGGTGCGTGTCAGTGTGTATATTCATATTATTTATCATTTCTTCTAGTATTATATTATATTTTACTTTTTGGTCAATTGGTGATATTTTGCATACTTGGAATAATTTATTATAATCATCTTTGTACATACATTTAGTTCTATTATCTACAATAAGTTTTATTTTTACGTTTTGCTTACACATTTTTTTTGTACCTGTATTATCTGTTATCAGCCGAAATCTCCCGAACTCAAATGTCCCAAAATCCAAACCTCCTTCGGTAGAATGCGACCACTATAAATTGGCGTGCGAGGGAGGGGGTCCCTGTCGCGTAACAGAAGTTGCCAGGGTGTAAATTTATTACACAATACATAATGTATAGAATGTCCGGTGACCGGTGACCCCGTTGCTCTCCTTTCCGGGATCACTCTCGGCGGAAGGACGACGGATGGTCTGATCTCCACCCTGGATGGGCTCTTGGAGAAACTTGTGCCTCTGGAGCGGACTGGAGGGGAGGAGGACCATCACCGGCTTGTCCGTGCCCTGGCCCGTCTCCCAACTAGCTCTATGCTGCTAGAGTCTCGAGTGCCACCACCTGTGACGGGAGCTGAGCTGAGCGTCATTTTTAGGAACCTAGGTCCTGGGAAGGCTTCCGGTGTGGACAAGATTACGGGGGCGATAGCGAAGAATGTTTGGAGGTATGCCAGTAAAGAAGTCTTGTTTGTGATGAATAAGTGCATTAGTGTAGGAGTTTTTCCTACCGTATGGAAGAGAGGTGTGCTCTCAATCATACCCAAGGGGAACTCCAAACCTCGGTCAGATCCAGGTGCGTATCGCCCAATCACACTCCTTCCTGTTTTCGGGAAGGTGCTTGAGACGGTGATCCGGAACAGGCTTGAGAGAAATCTCTCGCCTGCCTGTGACCGACAGTTTGGGTTTGTCAGGGGTAGGTCAACGGAGCACGCCATGTTGTTTGCACGTGATTGTTGAAGAATAATTGTAAGAAGTATGTCATAGGTATTTTCTTGGACATATCGGGTGCCTTCGATAATGCCTGGTGGGAGATGATTCTTACCAAGCTGAAGGTCCGGCAGTGTCCGGGGTATCTCTTTGACATTGTCAAAAGTTACCTCGGTGATCGTACCGTGACCCTCAGCTATGGTGGATTATCCCGCACCAGGCCTCTGGACATGGGTTGCCCTCAGGGTTCGGTTCTAGGACCGACTCTGTGGAACATCCTCTTTGACGACCTGTTACTGCTTCCGCTACCGGTGGACTGCACGACTATAGCCTACGCGGATGATGCTCTCCTGCTCGTTTCTGGACAGACTCGCAGAGAATTAGAGGAAAAGGGTAATAGGTCAATTGCGATGATTTCTGACTGGTGTAAAAGAAACAAGTTAGCTCTGGCGCCTTCGAAAACGGTTGCTCTGAAGATGAAGGGTGGCTTGAGTCAGGTTAGGAATCCGATTTTGAAAGTGGATGGAATAACTGTAAAATTTGAAAGAGAAGTTAAGTACCTAGGAGTGACCTTTGACATGTCGGGCTCCTTTCTGGCTCATGTCAAGACCATCTCCGACCGTGCGGGGGTCTTCTTTGCTTCCATGAAGCGGATGAGTATTGCGGACCTGGTCAGTACAATCCGTACTACACGCCACGGCTATTAATCACTATTTAACAAGGCCATACTTGTATACTAGTAGGCTCAGGTCACGTATGCAGCCGAGGTCTGGTCGCATAGGCTCCGGATTAGGGTTGTCGCTGCAGCTCTGAATAGTGGGCAGAGAGTTCCGTTGCTGGCGCTGACGGGGGCCTACCGGACGGTTTCTAGTCAGGCCCTCCCGGTTCTAGCGGGGGTGCTCCCTGCAGACTTGGAGGTTTTGGAGACCTGCGTGCGCCGTAAACTTAGGCGGGGTCTGGAAACTGACTACTTCGGTAGGACTCTCAGGCGCCTGGAAAACGAGCGGTTCCAGGAGTTGGACAGAAGGATTAGACGGATCACGATCGCAGTTTGGCAAGAAAGATGGGATGCCGCTACCACCGGGAGGTGGACCCACAGCTTCTTCCCGAGGGTGGCGGTGAAAGAAAGAAAGGATTCCGAAGGGTATTTCCCCACACTGAACCACCACACAGTACAGCTGCTGTCGGGTCATGGAGAGTTCAGATCTAAGTTCCATGATCTTGGGCTCTCCACCCACCCTTGGTGCGTCTGTGCTCGTGTGGCCCAGACTCCGGGACATATCCTGTGGGACTGTTCTTTGATGAGGGATGCAAGAGAAGCTTTGATTGAGGGCATAAATGGGCCGCATGGAACAGGTCGGCGTCTTACAAATGCCGACCTTGTGAGTTGTGAGGATAACTTCAGACTTTTTAAAGTGTTCGTGGGAATTTGGGTGACCCGTTGGGAAATCCTGAGGGGTCCTGCTCAGTGGTCCTGATGTACCCTTGACCATGCTGCCCTACATTGGTCTTTCTTTGTTTTCTTTTAATAATCTTGCAATTTCACTTTTTCTGTTTATTACTTCTATTTTCTCTTTACATTCTTATTAATTTCATTGTGTTTTCTATCGTTATTTTCCATTTTATTTGCACAACCATGTTATCTTTCTGTTTTGTATCATATTTTGTCAATTTTACGTTGTCTCTCCTGATCGATGTCATACCGGTGGTTTTACCTTTTCTGGCACAAGTGCTACATGTTTTTATTTTTGTTTTGTCCCTTTCCCTCCAAGGAGGGGTGTTGATTTATTTTTGTCCCGTGCGATGTCTCCTCGGGTGTTCTTATGTTGTATTTTTAGATTATAGATGTTCTTTTATTGTAATTTTGTAAAACCTCTTTTAAAAATAAAGACTTTTAGCATGGGACATTGAAGGTTTTGCGCGACCGACTCGCCTGGTCTTGCTTCTTGTTATGCTGGGACGCAAGGCCGGGCGGAGAGGACGCTTTAGCATAAAATAATGCCAACCAGGCGGCGAATGTGTTGGGCTGATATGGACGCTTCGGCGCATAAAACAGCCCAGGGTATGTGGTGGGTCACCTTCAATGACCGGTGTTACCTAAGCTGTAATGGCGGCCGTTCTATCTGTCAAACTGTCAGACGGTAATATCGGTCCATTATTTGCTTTTTCAGCTTCGCAAAACTTTAATACTTTATCGGCAATTGTTCTTGCACCATCCCGGACTGTTTAGGATGTTTTGGACATAATAATTCAGTGTATATTGGTAATCAAGATGTCACAGCTCCCGATCAAATACAAAATTGAACTGAATGACATGGCGAGGGGTTGCCGCCGGGTGCGGGCGGGGCGGGTTTTAGTTCCAAAGTCGCCGCAAGCCAAGTTATTGTGATCAAGCAATACTACAGGAATGAAAGATGAGATCCTTCGGTTGAAATCCAATGCCGCATAGAGCAAGCTCGCGCAACCTTCATCCGCACGAAAAAGATGTTCTGCAGTCATGATCTCAACCTAGGAATACGAATTCGAACGGTCAGATGCTACGTGTTTTCAGTATTATTCTATGGAATGGAAGCGTGGACGCTTACCGAAGGACTGATAAGGCGACTCGAGGCATTCCAGATGTGGATCTACAGAAGAATTCTCAAAATAAGCTGGATGGACAGAGTTACGAATGAAGATGTTATGGCTCGGATGAATAAAGAAAAAGAAGTTATTAAAACAATAAAAATCCGAAAACTTCAATATCTAGGACACGTGATGAGACATCCGGAGAAATACGAGATCTTGCATCTCATAATGCAGGGAAAGATTGCCGGAAGTCGGGGCCCTGGAAGGAGGAGGACTTCATGGTTTGGCCCGTCTATTGTGGAGCTGTTCCGGGCCGCAGTAAACAAAGTCCGCATAGCCGACATGATAGCCAACGTCCGGTAAACGGACAGGGCACGAGAAGAAGAAGAAGAATACTCGAGGGTGCATGTACAGAATATATTTGAGACCTGATACTGTAACGTGTGGCGGTGTCTGGGTCCATGAGGACATCACACCCCTCCCTCCCGCTCGGGGTTGCCATGGCGACGGGCCGTACAGGGCCGCCAGGGCCGCCAGGGCCGCCAGGGCCGCCAGGGCCGCCAGGGCCGCCAGGGCCGCCAGGGCCGCCAGGGCCGCCAGGGCCGCCAGGGCCGCCAGGGCCGCCAGGGCCGCCAGGGGCTCCCAGCGCTGGGGCGCTCACTAAATGTGCGGGAAACGCTCGGAACCCCGAATAAACCACCAACAAGCCATTATACTGGTCTTCGTGTTTAGATTTGAGCATTCTTCAAACCTAAATGAAAATAAAAGTCAAATTTTCTCAGATACGTAATTTGTTCCCGCTAAATGCTGATATATCGTTATGTAAAAGTCGTTATTACTATTTTGCGGGTGTTGGAAAAATGTCACCTCGCAAATTTATCCCCAACAGATTTTAAACTGCTAAAACCTTAAATGAAAGATGTTGTAGGTGTCAAGAACACGGTTTATTATAGAGTTTTTGTCTAGTTTGTTCTTCATATTCAGTATGCAATTTTATATTTTATAACCTAACCTAAACAAACGACTTATTAAGAGTTAAATTAAAGAAATTTAATGCAGTCGCCAAGGAATGCTTATTTAAAATGTACTGAATTCTAGATTATATGTATCTATCTCTTCCAAATCGTGTTTTCTATAAATTTATAGGCTTGTTTCATATAAATCTCGAATTTAGTACATTATAAATTAGTATTCCTCGATGACTCCATTTTTTTTTGGATACCCTTCACTTAATAATTACAATTAATAAAAAAATCAATTAAAATTTGGGTAAGAGAGGTGGGTCGACCATTGTTGGGAAACTCATCCAAACAAATTGAACTAAAATGTTATGCAGCTAACATAATGTATTATACATGTGGCCGAGTGTAGACGATGATTTATCTTTTTTTTACCTATTTGTATAAAATGTAGGTACTTGCATATAAGTAAGTTATAATTATAAACTTAACACAGACAGGTTATTTTCCTTGTATTTTTTTCTTCTCACTATTATGTTACTGTTTTATTTCTATGTATTTTATGTATTATAATTATGTATTTTGTTTTTCAATAAAAACATATCTTAAGGCGGGGACAGTGAATGGCTTTGTTCGAGCGGTCGTGCCAATTCGCAACGGTTTATACCAGTGCGAAGCAGCACGGTCCTGCTTGTTAGTTGAAAAAAACGTCAACCTGAAGACGATTGAGTAGGACCGATATGGAAGCTTTTACTCTTAGAACGGTCCTGGGTAAGCGGTGAGTAACATTCATTGTCTTAACACAGAGCTCTAGTGAGACAGGCATAGTAAAATGTATTTAACTGTAATTTCGGATATTTTATACGCACCGTATGTATTACCGAGAAGCGAAGGTCGTCCTCCTGATGACGTTGGATAAGTATCCAACGAAACGTCGAGATTCCCTTCTCGGTAATACATACGGCGCGTATAAAATATCCGAAATTACAGTTGAATATGTCCAACGACCATAATAACTACCTTAACTCTTATCAAATGTATATAAGTAAAGCGATGAAATGAATAAATAAATAAATAAAGCGTTAGCTCCTGTCGTTCTCTCAAAAAAAACTTTCTCTTTGTCTGTGCGCCGCGCCTTATATACCAGCTCCGCACCCGCTTTCTGGCGTGTCGCACACTTCCAGACGCTTCTAGAGCGTCTTGCGCGTGTAGTTTTCTGGGATATTCTGCCGTGTATATGTGACCTCTCTGGCCAACGTTTCGGATCCCATTTTAGGTATTATAATTACGGTCTTATTATTAATTGACGGTCTTAAGTTAAAAACCTCGCGGTATCCATCGCTCCAGGGTAAATGAAATCGACATCCGTTAGTACACAACACACTACATGGAGAGTACAGAAAGCTAAGGACATTTTGAAGCTTCTAGAGCGATTGAGAACATTGGACGGAACGCTGGCCCTGCGCTGGCCCTGCGCTGGCCGCCCCGCCCGATCGATAGGCTCCCCCTGTAGTAGTAGTAGAGTAGTTCCAGATTCGATCCGCTGCAACCGAACTTCAATATTCAAACGGCGTCCAACTTCGAAAACGAACTCGCCTCCAAAACTGCGTTCATTTCTCGATTGGTTGCAAAAATGCAAATTTCTGACCCATCTCCCGGATTGTCCGAAACTGTCTGTTTTGTACAAGACGAGCTCGACGAATCGTCGCGATGTTTCGAATTTCGAAGAAACCGCGTAAAAAGGTAACCCGTAAAAACCGAGTTTTTATTATACTCCCCTTCTTTGTAAAATATAACAACATTTAAAGACGAATTAAAGCGTATAACATAACACTAAACTTACGGTAATTTAATATATTTCTAAAATGTCGGATGTTTTGAGCTTTGATAAGACACTTCACGCTTTGGAGATTAAATTCTAAAAACATTTGTCGGTCAATTTAGATTTTCGACATTCGTAGTGAAGTACCTATTATGTATACCGACGGAGTAATCCGAATTTAGAAAATATTCCGCGACGTTATCGGGCCGCCGTTGCTAATCAAACTTTTATAATGATTCCAATTTGAAAAAAACGATAAAATTTGTAAAAATCCGAAATTATATTATAATTATTAATTTTTTTCGACGAAAATTTGATAGATCTTCTTGATGGTCCACACGAGTCTACTTGCCAAGTTTCAGCTCGATTGGAACACGGAAAAAGGGTCAAAAATTGATCCAAAAAAATTTTTTGACGGCAAGCCGGCAAGCAAGCAAGCAGACGCCACGAGTTAAGGCGATCGTCTAGCAGAATGAGGAAATTTCACCATTTTTTCTCATATCTTCTCTTGCGTTTTTTATTACATTTTTATATGGAAATATCTCATTTTAAAATTTATTCATCAGGTTACATATATTTTAAATACGAATATCTTATTAAAATGTCATAAACTAAATTAAATAATTGATTAATAAATTACCAAACCTTCGATGTTTTAAAAATGAAGAAAATTGCTCCACTTTGTGGGCCTTTTATGACTGAACGGCGTGTGAGATGTCTTTTTTATTCAATAATATTACAAAGTTAACGATTATCTTAAATTTGTTACAATTATAGAAAAATCTGTTAATACGTTTACATGCAATTTATGTTTTAAAAAATACTGTTTTTTAAAAATATTTTATTTTTTTGTGGGTCTTTTTCAACTCTTTTTACATGGTTGACAACTTTTTTACTTCAATAGTCAAAAGAATAGATATTATAATTTTACAATAAAAACAAAAAAAATCAAAATCTTTGTCGATATTCCTGATTTTAGATATTTAATCAAGACGCAACGTATTTATAACACAATACGCAGTGCCTTGATTAAATAGCTAAAATCTGAAATCGAGAATAATTTTTTGATTTTTTTTGTATTAATTTTAAAATAAAAATGTCTATTCCTTTAATTTATTAAAGAAAAAAAGTTATAAACTATTTTAAAAGGATCGAAAAAAACTCACAAAAAATAAAAATAATTTAAAAAACAGTATTTTTTAAAACATAAATTGCATGTAAACGTATTAACAGATTTTTCTATAATTGTAACAAATTTAAGATAATCGTTAACTTTGTAATATTATTGAATAAAAAAGACATCTCACACGCCGTTCAGTCATAAAAGGCCCACAAAGTGGAGCAATTTTCTTCATTTTTAAAACATCGAAGGTTTGGTAATTTATTAATCTATTATTTAATTTAGTTTATGATATTTTAATAAGATATTCGTATTTAAAATATATGTAACCTGATGAATAAATTTTTAAAATTAGATATGTTCCTACAAAAATGTGATAAAAATCGAAAGAGAAGATATGAGAAAAAATGGTGATATTTCCTCATTCTGCTAGACGATCGCCTTAATATAAAAGGAGTAAAAATACTGACACTCGTACATTTAAGTTATAAATAGGTACATTTAAAATTAAACAAATCCTAAGTTAACAGCAAATCATCAATAAATCAACATATTTATTTTTAACTAGCGGCCTGCCCCGGCTTTGCACGGATATTTAACAAAAATTTCAAAAATTATAAATTTTAACACACACATACACCCTTCTTTTTGCGTCAGGGGTTTCTAAAAAAGAGTACATTTTACATCACATTGCTCTACTGTCAATAATTTCCGCAGCGTACGCGATATAAGGGTTTATTTTTTTCACTCTTTGGGTTACATTATAGAAGTTTTCATACAGATCCCTAACTTTTTTCAAAACATTCTATAGCCTATGTTCATCAAGAATAATGTAGGATTCTAAATGTGAAAAAAAAATTCAAATCGGTCCAGTAGTTTCGGAGCCTATTCAATTCAAACAATCAAATCTTTCCTCTTTTTAATATTATTTTTTAATGATATAAGTAATACGATTTGGTACAATACAATAACTTTAAATGCTTTTCATCACTTAAATATGAACACAGCAAACATAGAGATAAAAGTAAAGGCTAAAACATATACAAGAAATAACAGATAAAAGTGATTTTATAGAGTGAGTTTGAACAGAGTGAGATAGAATAAAGAGACTAAACAGCTAATTTCGCAATTTTGTTTATAGTTCTCGTGTATTCATGGAAACTGTCATGAAATATGTAAATTAATATAAAAAAAGAGTTAATTATAAACTGTCCGCTCACTGATGATTATTGATGATGTAAGCAGAGTGTGACATTATGAGATATTTCATAGTTTCAAAATATGTTGAGAAGGGGTGGGAAGAGCGGAGTGGGGCGTAGGATTAGTGTAAAGGAACGAAGGATGAGAGTTATGAGAACACAAATTGAGTGAACCAGTTTGGGTGCGGTTGTGAAATTAATTTTCGTTTTATGTCCCGAATAGTGGAGTTAAAAATATCAATGTGGTTGTAATTTAAGTTAAAAGAATTTTTGGATCTGTAGATGAATGAGTTTTTGGTCGTAAGTCCTATAAACACTCAAAGACTTCCATACCTACTTTCCCTTAAACAATATATAATTTCGTCTCCGTGTGACATCTTTAATATATCTTGATTAAAAATTAAGGAATATTTACAAATTATATAAATACAGGCTAAGCACCTACTATCGTAATAACGATAAAATACTTGTAAAGAACACATAATACGAAATAAGTATCACTTGGTACATATGTCGTGCCATTAAGGTATAAAGACTTCTATGGAGAAAAAATTGGCAAAATTAAACATATTTTCGACAGCAAATAGATGCCAATTAGCTTTAAAAGAAAAGCCTTTAAATCATGCATACTGCCAGTGATTCCATATAGAGTGAAGACTATGGCCCTTACAAAGAGAAGTGTAGAAAAGCTCAAATACACGCAACGATCCACGGAGAGATCCATGCTTGGAGTAAGCCTAAGAGATAGAATTAGACATTATGAAATAATCTATAATTTTGTACATCTTCCTTTTCTCCGGATTTATATATTAGCGCTACTCTAGTGAGATTCCAACATGAAGGAAAGGATGAATTTAGAAAACACATATTAAAGATATGTGTTAGCGGAGCGCATGCTTGTAGCGAAAAAAAATGTATTCCCGCAGCTTTATTTTTTCAGATTATCTATACACTTTTAAATTTCACATATCGTCACCACGGATATCGATATGGTCTGTTGGCCTGTGTTTTTCGCCAGGTCCTAAAGAATAAGCATGCAAAATTTGGGTCAGATCTGTCAAACGGTATAGATTTGTACAGAGAACAGACAGATACGCAGACAGGGTTTTAAAGGTATTAATTTATACACGCGCGAATTCGAATGCAATGCACGCAGGCTGAATTTTAATATATAAGTTTTTAGCGATCACAAACTGTCGGTTTGTGATCGCTAAACCAACGCTTGTACCACTTTCAGAATAAATATCAATCATTGAACTACATGAATATACATGTTTAAAACTGAAGTCGCGGTTCGCAAAGCCGCGCAAACGGGGGGAGATTCGCGGCCCAAAACGGGCCAGCCGTCTACCCCAAGTGCACAGCGCCTACGTATAGGCAACCAGCGAAGCAACAGTGCTCCGCGCGTCAAAACATCCCGCGCGCGCTGCCGGCCGGTCGCGTCGTGTTGTGTCGCGGACATGTCTGGAAAACATTGCGGGCATGTCTAGAAAACAGTACTGAAGTGACGCGCCGAGGTTCGGCCACCGTGTGAGTGTTGAAATGGCGAAGATCGGACGCGTTTGAGGTTAGTTATCGGGCCGGGGAGTAGCCTCTCACGACAGGGCAGTTGCAAATGTCAATTTGTTTACGATGTCGGCAAAAATGGACTCCTCGTTAAATTACTAAGCGTCATATATATTACCGTAAACTAAATTTAGTGTACTGTGTATACTATAATCTGTGTTCAGTTTTCTCGGGTGTTTTGCCGTGTTTCTGCGATCTTTCGCCTTTGTTTACATAGTAGACAAAAATGGCCTCCTCGATAAATTATCAAATGTAATATAAATATATTAATTAATACAGGGTATCCCATAGCTAGAAGTCAAAGCTTAACTGGTGGATTTTTGCCTTGATAATGAGCCGAAAATGTTCAAGCAACTACGATATCAACAGTTATGGAGTTGTGCAATATCCAAGTTTGCATTTTTTTCCAATATTTCTAACTTAATTTTTGCATAAAGTTGATCTGTTGATACAGTAACTTATATCGATTATGAAAAATTCATTCGCTTAAATACAAGTCGAATAAAATGATTAAAACCTTGCGAAAATTGAAAATAGATTTTTTTACATGAGAAAGTACACATCAAGGCTAAAAAAATATTTTAAAGTAATAAGTATCATCGAGATGCAAGAAAAGAGGAAAATCAATGCTAATAGTAGTTTATATTTCATATCAAAACAGGGTCTTTTATATTTATTTTATTTATTTATTTCAAAAAATCCTTGTTTGCCATATATAGGAAGTAAATAATAATTTAACAATAAAAATATAAGATAAGATTACACCATTTTTTGTTAGATTTGTGGATTATGCCACTCTAGTAGGCTACGCCTGTCCCAGAGTGGCGTTATAGAACACAATTGTAATATTTTTTTGAATTCGTCAATAATATTAGTTTTCATAAGGTAATAATATCCACAAAGTATCAAGTGCGATCCACAAAATAAGTGGTAGGCTGAAATTAAATTCCATCATAAATTATGTTTAATCTGTTTTAATTTCTCTTTATTCTGCATGCGGGTAGGTACTGTCATTTTATTTCTGTTTATTTTAGGTTTTTTATTCGTTGATGGAGAACTGTCATTGGTGAAAAATCTAGTTTGAGTCGCCGCATTTCACTTAATTTAACACAAAAAAATAGCGCGTGTTTTTTTGTGTATGCCAAAGATGTACCAACTTCAAAAGCTTGTAGACTCCTTTCCATTTGAGAAAGACAAACGAATTAGTATGTGTAGGCCGTGCGTACGAGGCAAATAGTTTCGTTGTGTTGGTGTTTATACATTTACGGGTATAAACACCAACACAACGAAAGGATATGTCTCTGACGCACGGCTTACACATACTGATTCGAATGTCTTTCTTAAACGGAAAGGAGTCTACACACACATATATATTCACAGCGCCTACGAATAGGCAACCAGGTAGACAGCAGTACTTTGCAAGTCAAAACATATATGTCGTTTTGTTACGCTCAAAATACTCACCCCATTTCCTCTCCCGCCCCTTCGACTTATTCAGGGTAATTTTTTTACTGTAACGAAAGTTGCACACGCAGCATGTAGCGGAAATGCGATATCAGAACTAACGACGGCATACTGAATCAGCTGTCAGATGATGTCGACATGCGAGTTCAGTTTTTGTTTGTCACCACGCCAAAAACGATTAAAAGTGATATTCGAGAAAATTTTCATTGAATAAACGACACAATTGTAATATATTCGTTTTCAAAACAAAAAACACACTCATTCATTCGACATTCAACGCTGCTGTCAAAGTTGTATAATTTCAAAACCTTTGAATACGGAACCGTTTTCGGCCGAATGTCGATAAACCATGAAAGTGGGTAGGTACTTGGACTTTTTTTTGAACGCAGACGTTTTTTGAAAAGGAACAACGTCTCAATATCGACGCCATATTCTCAGTTCTTATCAAATTCTGTTTACATTCTTCGATCGTTTTTTTAAGTTCTGTTTGCTCCAGTTATTTAAAAAACTCGAGGTTACATTTCTGTAAGTGTTAGTTTTTATTCTTTTCATGAAACTCGACAACATAATGGAGAATGCTCAGTGTAGATCTTTACAACTCAATACTTTGAGCGTTGTCTATACTAATATTATAAAGAGGAAAGATTTGATTGTTTTTTTTAATTGAATAGGCTCCGAAACTACTGGACTGATTTAATTTTTTTTCTTATTTAGAATCCTACATAATCCCTGATGAACACAGGCGATAGAATATTTTCAAAAAAGTTAGGGATCCGTATGAAAACTTAGATAATGTAACCCAACGTGTGAAAATAATACAAAAAAAAAACGTACGCTGCGGAAATTATTGATAATGGAGTAAAGTGATGTACTACAGTTTTATAGAGGACATCAATATATACAAAAAGTCTGCGATACCATATGTCTAGCTGTTACAGTTATGTCACAATAACTACATTATTCGTACCTGGGTATTAATCCTTATCCAAATAAATCACTTCGTATTCAATATCAGTACCTGTAAATTACTTTTTGAATTATACCATTCCCAAGTTCCATGTATATTAAAATTGATAATTTTAAATTTTTTGTTAAATACCCGCGCGAAGCCGGGGCCGGTCGCTAGTTAATATATATTTTTGTCTTTTTTTAGTTTTTAAGCATAAGTATAACTTCCAGTTACTTTGACAATCTTATTGTACGACCATCAGTATGATTTATTGTCGTTCAATTCACTTCAAATAAATTGTTTAGTTTCCGTAACTAACTAACTAATTAACTAAATAAACAACTACGTCGTTTGCCGCAGCTGTCGGCAGAGAGAATAGAGCGCCACACATCGAACGCAACTCTGTCCAATGAAGATTCTGCATTCTGAACATTTTTTTCTAAATTGAATTGAACAAAATTCATCAATTTTCCAATTCCTCTCTATTGAACTCGTATTTTGTCCGGCAATTTAAAAGTCGAGGGATGTGCATCGCAGGGGTAGTTCAGTTCGCTTCCCCGCCGCGGCAGGAATAGGGGGGGTCGTTCAGGAAGCGCTTCCGGTGATTTTCTCCTCATCATTTACTTTGAAGCGAAAGTGTTCCACTGGGCCACTTCACGTTCATCCAAAGATTGGATGTCCTCTGAGCGATTGCCGGTGACTTCTATAGATAAATTAATGATAATTGTAAAATAAAAAATAGTTAAATAAATGAAATAATTCATACACATACATAAGTGTTAAAGATAGGCAGCAATAAAAAAAATTGGAAGAGCGTGTAGTCTCATGTACGTACGGTAGAAGTGATACTTCTTTGGCGGGATTGTGATAATTTATATTTACACTTTGGTTAAGAATGTATATTGATACAATAATACGACGTCTAGGGAGATGATGGATATAACTGAGAACACTTTAATGTAGTTAAATTATTAATATTTGTCTTTGAAGTGGTACAAATGTAACTGATATGATTATAGCGGGAATGCGTGTAGCGGAAAGCATCATGTAGCGGGAATGCGACACCATGAAATGCGCGCGCATCCTTTAAACTGTCAATTCACTTGTGTTGCAGTAATATAAATAATGTATTATTGACCATCTTGAACGAGTACTAATCAAAGACCAATAATTACATTTGTACCAATTACAAATATTGAAAAAAATTCAAACTTTGCTGTCGCTTATCTCATTTACTGTCAAAATTTCACTCCCATAATTTTATTATTTATTAACGCCCTACAGGGCTTTTACAAACAAATAGGTTAAGTATACATTTATACGATGGATAGTTTAAAGAAAAAAAATAATAACATATAAAAATAATAATGACATCAAGTGGAAATCGAATATGTACAAATATATAAAGATAATTGTAATATTCTTCTTCGGGATGAGGAAACTCCAAGTAAAGACTTGCTTCTCGTAAGTGTTTATTGGGTGACAATCACGGTGTAGACAAACGGTGTACAGTAAGATGCGGTCTGAATAACAATGGTAGTCAAAAGAGAGAGCGACTCGACGTTCACGCGCCTTTTATACCTTCTCTCTCTCTGTCATGCAGTCTCTTTCTGGCGTCGCGACATATTTTTTTAAAGAGTTTTTCGTTAATTTTTTGTTTTACAGTAGTATTAATATATTATTCAGGGTTATTTGGGAAACATAAATTACCTTACAGGACTATATTCCTGCCTTGATTACGAGTCGAAAATGTTCAAGCAACCTTGACCTAATATCAATTGTTACGGAGATGTGCGGCATCAAAATTTGCATTTTTTTTTCAATATTTCTGGCTTCTTTTTCGTAAAACGTTGTACAATAATTAGAGTAACTTAAATCGAATATGAAAAATTCATTCCCTTTAATACAAATCAAATAAAATAATAAAATAATAATTCCAATTGGAATTTCTGCAGGATTTTTAAGTATGTTATTAACTTGTATTGAATGAATGAGCTTTTCGTAATCGATTTACGTTACTGTATTGATAGTTCAAAGTTTTGTAAAAAATAAGTCAGAGATATTGAAAAAATGCAAACATTGATATTGCATAACTCCATAATTATTGATATAAGTCATAGTTGTTGAAACATTTTCGACTTATAATCAAGGCAGAATTATAGTCCTGCGAGGTTGTTAATGTTTTCCAAATAACCCTGCATATTAAAAATTACAAATTGCGAACGCGAAGTCACTCTGGGGCGAGCGGGCCGGCCGCGTGAACGCACCCGACGCTCCCCTGCGAATGTTTAATCCTCCCTTCAACTTCACAGAGGGGCGAAACGTATCTAAACAAACCCCAGAAAGCGGAGAAAAATCGATAAAACAAGATTGCAGCGATACACGAGTCCGGTGCAGCTTCGCCGGCACTGCGATGCAATTACACATCTAACCCGAGGCATTAAGTTTTAAGATTGAAGATTTTATTTTTTAAATAGGAAATTTTATATTCTTTTTTTGCTGTTCGTCTTGATGGAACGCATTTTATCGTAGGATGTCTAGTTTTCGGGATAATAAATTCATTAAACATATTTTTTCCTTTGACAGAAAGCATTACATTCACATTGTTCAGTTTTAAGTGATGGGAAGCATTTCAACTAATTGAATTATACTTGTATTATATATTGGACAAACGGAAAGGTCTTTTTTAACTAGATTCGCGGAACACACGCGCTGCTATAAAAATTAAAAGTTTAGAGTCGAAGTTTGCGGCCCATTTGTTAAATGAAAACCACGTCCCGCAAGGTGATAACGAGCCAAAACCTTTGCATACAGAAACGAAAGATTTTAGAATGAATTTACTCGAGTAACTAGAAATAAATATATACAAATGGTCCAAATATTAAACTTTTAAACAGTAAAAAAAAATTATCTTCTCTTCATTTCTCAATATGTTTAAAAAACCCAAAATCAAGGTCATAAATTAAAATAATATTTATAAATAAATCTTTCAGAAAACGGAGAATTTGATAATTAAGCGTAACATAGAATTTTGTAAACCTAGGCACATTTAAGGCCCGGTAAAAAACGAACATTACTACAGGGCTTCACCACACATATCTAATTACTCAAAGGGGAAGGGGTAACTTAAAATTTTATAAATAAGTCGTTTATACGTGGTATATCCACTGTTTGATAATGGCCTTGCAAGCCGAAACAGCTGTCACACTTAAAATAGTTATCCCGCAGAACTTAATAATAATATTTATTAAAATTTAATTTATTTTAAATTTCAGTAACAATAGTATTTATTAAATTTAATTCATTTTAAATTTCATTATTAATAATTATTATAAATTTAATATATTTCAAATTTCGTTAAAAAAATATTGACAGAAAGCATTAATGGCCGGCGGCATATTTTCGGTTCGTATTAATATTTATTTTAGAGCATAGCATTCTCCACCAATCAAACTAATCGTTTCCGTAAAAATCTACGCTTCAAACGAACTTTTACTTTAATCCAAGTTGATACAACCGGGCCTAAGTCGTATTATTCTGCTTTCTGCTGTAGCAAGACCGCATTCAAAAGAATGTGCGCAAAAAAATTGTGTGTTGTTACGATGCAAAAAATGAACACAAAATAAGTTTATCTAGTAAGTAAATAAACTTTTTTAAGTAAACAACTCAGCAGAGATACACTTATACCAGTCCCTCGAGTTACGCAGCCGTTAGAATGCGACCACTGCAAATTGGCACGCGAGGGAGGGCGTCTCTGTCGCGTAACAGAAGTTGCCAGGGTGTAAATTTATTACACAATACATAATGTACAGAATGTCAGGTGACCGGTGTCGTAGCCCTTAACAGAAATTTGGTCGGGCAACATTAAAGAAAATAAGCCTTAATGGCGGCCGTTCTATCTGTCAAACTGACAGAGGGTAATATCGGTCCGTTATTTGCGTTTTCAGCTTCGCAAAACTTTAATACTTTGTTGGCAATTGTTCTTGCACCATCCCGGACTGTTTAAGATGTTTTGGACATAATAATTCGGTGTATATTGGTAATGAAGATGTCGCAGCTCGCGCTCAAAGAGCTCGGCTCGGGGTTACCGCCGGGTGCGGGCGGGGCGGGTTTTAGTTCCAAAGTCGCCGCACGCCAAGTTATTGTGGTCAAGCAATAGATGCGGCGTCTTCCTACGCTTCTTTTACCACTTATTTCTCCCTGGATGATGAGTTGGTTTAGACTGTATCTTGGTCCTCTCATAATGTGTCCGAGATACTCCGGCTTTCTTATCTCGAAGTTCGCAGCACTTCTCGGTCTCTTTCCATACGCCGGAGGACTTCATCATTCGTCACTCTAACCACCCAGGAAACTTTCAATATGCGTCTATATCTGCATATAGACGCATAATTGAATCTACGATGGAATCTACATCCGTATCCCATCGTAGATCATTATTCAACTCAAACCGTCACCAAACTCAATACTATTCTGCGAAACGATATTTTGAGTCATTATTTTTAATTAGAATGGCTCAGTCTCACCAAAACTTATCTTCAAATTTTACTCGTTAGAAGGAAAAATCATAACAGTAGGTACCTATGTATATTACTGACTATACTGTTTCGCTATTATTGCTAATTAAAGCTTTTATTTTGTTTTACGTTTTTGCATTAAGTTTCTAGTTTTTATTCAATTAGTTTAATGATATTAAGCGCCTCGCTCCTAACCCACCTAGGGTAAGATAACGAAAAAGATGACGGCGATAATTATTTTTGTCGTTTATCTTATTTTTTATCATAATTCACAGGCTAAGCGTTTAGATGTTATTAAATATTAATTAGTATCTAATTTGAAAAGAAAAAAATAGTACGACTTTTATTTTTTTAAATGTTATTTTATGCGTTTCATTATTTGTTTACGTGTGATATATATATATTTATATATATATATATAGAACCCGACTACAGCGCCACCTACCGCGTCCAGTTGTGAATCTAAACCATCCAGGGACCCATTAGAACGCACACAAAAAAATTCATTAAAATCGGCCCAGCCATTAAGGAGTTCAGTGACATTCACACGTACATAAGAATTATATATGTAAATATATACACACTTTACTCTCTTTCACGGCTTACTTCATGGTGTGAAAACTTCCGTTGCATGATGCGCGCATTTCAACAAATTCAATAATTCATGATAATGATTTAGATACGATTGTTCTTTGTCTTCTAGAAGCTTCTGTTTAAGTGCTTCTTTATTATATAAATATATAACAATGTCTACCGGTTTCGAGACGTACCCGTGTCTTCTTCAGGACAACCACTACTCTAGTAAATTAATACCACTACACACCACACCTATAGTACTATTTACACACTATCACAACACTTTTCCCCTGCGTGTTAATCTAACTGAAGGCACTTAGTTTCCTACCAAAAAGAGATCAAGAATTTAAGGAAAGGGGTGAGACCTAAATGTTGACAATTCTTGAATAATTCCGAATCAAACGGAGAACTACGGGGAAAGTTTATTTTCTTCTTCAAATATAGAAAAAATTTATTTAGTGGTGACATAATTATAATTTATATAAATTAACTTTGTAAACATTTTCCATATATAACTTTTTAATATTTTAATCTATACTTCGATTTTTAAATTTTATTTTTGTTATCCTGCCATTGTTTCGAAACGTCTTGAATTTTTTCAATAAATAAGTGTTGTTTACAAAGTTAATTTATATAAATTTAAGTTTATTTTATTATTAATTAGAGGAATACTGTTAAAGGCTTTATAAATATTTAAAAAATCAATATTATTATGTATTTGTTAGTGTATAAATAATACTATGGTTGTACTGTACAGTTGTATTTACATGCTGGTGTAGTGGTTGTCCTGACGAAGAGACGGGCACGTCTCGAAACCGGTAAACGGTAAACTCCGTACGTGGTTATAATTGGGGAATGCAATCCCGAGTCGGGATTGCCCTTTCGGGATCCCTCGAGATTAGAAATTACAATCCCTCGGGATCCTTAGGGTTCGGGATCCAGAATACTTTTGTGTTTTTTGTTTGTTTATAAAGCTGAATAGCAATTAACGACAACACCTTGCAAGCAATTTTAATAAAATGTTCATCATTAAACATCGCGTTTTTGTAGGCGTTTTTCCAAGCATCTAGTAGAGTTAGTATTAGTTTTTATTACTATGTTATGTTGATAAAATACAGCAAATATTATTCAAAGCTGTTTTCATTATCTGAATGTGACATGAACATAAGTTTTAAGTACTTTATACTTTGAACATTATACTACTGGAAGAGCACTGTCTGCTATAATACAGTAAACTACTAGTGTAGCAGGCAGGGCGTCAAATCAATTGTAGTGTTTACTTGCTGCCAAGACTCTCAGCAACAATGAAAAAAGCTTAATTTAATTTTGTAAACACTAAAATTGTAAACATTTATAACATTTAATAAACATTGAACATTGAACTTACTAAAAGCTCTATAGACATACACAATTAAGCATACAAAACATAAAAATGCTGATCAATCCCGATAATCTCGTCCGATTTTTCGGTTCGGAATTGATCTCGTAAAATGCCTCGAGATCTCGCGGGATCGGGATTGCATTCCCTAGTTATAATCCGAGATTATCTGTCATTTTGTTAAAATGCCTGACCGCAATGTTAATGCTTTAAATATTAAAAATATTAATAATACAATAATGTCTGTTTATTTGAGATAGTTGAAATGTTGAAGAAAACTTTTACGTGTTCCTAACGCGGAAGAACAAATTTTAAAAATACATTTTTATATGGACGGAAAAACAGTGCAGATGAAAAGAAGTGTAGAGTTTTAAGGCCGCGAGGCATTGTGCGTGCGCAGTATTGAGAAGTGTTGAGAATGGTGCACAGTCAGTGAACTAACCGGATGATGCCGCAGGTCAGCGCCAAGAACTCGATAGAACTGCTGGAAATCATTCAGATGGAGCCGATGGGGAAGTACAAGAACAACCACAACGGAAACGCGAAAGGTGAGAACAAAATACTTCTATATACATTGTTTTATTTACGATTTATAAATGATTTACAAAATGTTATAAATTGATTATTTCCAACTTAAATGAAAGATGGGATCCTTCGGTTGAAATCAAATGCCGCATAGAGCATCTCGTGCAACCTTTAACCGCATGATAAAGATGTTCCGCAGTCATGATCTCAACCCAGGAATTCGAATGGTCAGATGCTACGTGTTTTCAGTATTATTCTATGGAATGGAAGCGTGGACGCTTACCGAAGGACTGATAAGGCGACTCGAGGCATTCGAGATGTGGATCTACGGAAGAATTCTCAAAATAAGCTGGATGGACAGAGTTACGAATGAAGATGTTATGGCTCGGATGAATAAAGAAAAAGAAGTTATTAAAACAATAAAAATCCGAAAACTTCAATATCTTGGACATGTGATGAGACATCCAGAGAAATACGAGATCTTGCGTCTCATGATGCAGGGAAAGATTGCCGGAAGTCGGGGCCCTGGAAGAACTGACCCCTTAACTTGAGACAGTGGTTTGGCCAGTCCACTGTGGAGCTGTTCCGGGCCGCAGTAGACAAAGTCCGCATAGCCAACATGATAGCCAACGTTCGGTAAACGGACAGGGCACGAGAAGAAGAAGAAAATTGATAAAAAGTATGTCCACACTATTATTATTTATAATTTACTTTTTCTCCTTCTTACGCCCTGTTTAATCCCTGAATAAATCTGGTCTGAGTGGCTACAATGAAGGAGATGATTCTCCATGATCACAACGATCCTCGGATATGAAGAGAAGTGTTGCACTTCCCTTTGTCACACTTTCACACAAAATGAATTCAACAGATCTGAAGGGGATCCTTCCCTTTGTCACAGATAGTCTCAAAATGAGTCACAAAAAGGGTAAGAAATAACTGGGACGTTTCTCTTCTCAGGCCTTCATTGTTCTGGCACATTAAATAATATTCCACGGGCGCTGGGTGGCAATCTATTCATACTTAAGTATTGAAATAAAATTGACATTTTATACGAATCGAATGAACGTGCAGAGATACAATCAAAGAGTGTTATATAAATCTTTTACATATTATTAGGTACATTCAATTAATTTTTAAATATACAGAGAGAGTACACACAAGAATTAAGAATATAGGTACGCAAATAAGAACTGTTGGTCTTTTACATTGAAGGTAAAATAATCTATGTTAACGCTGTCTTTTATACTACATACATAGCTAACAATTCAGTGAGCATAGAATTGTGTTGACATTTCTTTTTTGTTGGTTTCGGCACCTGTGATTAGAACCTTATAGAACCTTCTGAAACATTCTCCATCGGGAACTTTCTAAAGCATTCTGGAACTTTCTCTAAATCTTCTGGAACCTCTTTAACTCACCGACACACTCCGCACCTCAGTTCGGAACCTTATAGAACTTTCGGGAATCTTCTAGAACGTTCTCCTTCCAGGACTTTCGAGAGCTTTATCAAACGTTCTGAATCCTCCTAAACTCCGCGACTCAGTTTGGAACCTTATAGAACATTCGGGAATCTTTTAGAACATTCTCTTTCCTGGACGTTCTAGAGCTTTATCAAACGTTTGGAACCTCCTAAACTCACCGACACAACAAGCCACTTAGTTTGGAACCTTATAGAACTTTATCCTTCCTGCACCTTCATGAACTTTCTAGAATCCTTCAGATTCACCGGGCTCATTCTGAAACAATCTGAAGCATTCGCGGTCTTCCCATAACAAAACAATGTGCTAGAAAGCACATTTTCGTCACCCACCCTCACCCACCCTCACCCACCCTCGCCCACCCTCCCCCACCCTCACCCACCCTCACCCACGCTCAGCCCCCCCCCCCCGACTTTCTTACTTTCGATGTGACACCAAGGGCTATCTACCGCCATAGCCAGCGGTGGAAGGCAGTGGCTGGTTGTGAAGAAAATTAGGCGGGTTCCAACACGGGTTTCTTTTTATAAACATACAGGATTATTCAGAAAACATTAATTACCTCGCAAGACTATATTCCTACCTTGATTGAAAATTTTCAAGCAGCCATGGTCTAATGTGAATAGTTATGGAGTTATGCAATATCAAAGTTTGCCGTTTTTTCAATATCACTGACTTATTTTTTACAAAACGTTGAACTATCGTTACAGAAACTTACTTCACTTGCGAAAAATTCACACGTTTCAATACAAGTTAAATAAAATAATACTTGGCTTGGTAAATTAACGTAAATTTTTCGACCTTATTTGTTGTCTCTTTTTAGTTGATTGACAGACATATTATTCCATTTTGAAAGCCATCCACTTTTGACTACGCGATAGTCACAAATTACTTGTGCGCACAGAGCGCAGTGCACGCCAGAATTGAATTATTTAATTATTTTTTAATTTAGGATACATTTGATACAACACATATTTTTTCACTCCTGCTTCCTGTTACGCGTACCTACCGTCGTCGGCGTCGCTTTCACGAAATACTCCCATTAACCGAGCGTATAATGTTACACATGAAAAATGTTTCTGTACTAGCTGTAACCCGTCACAAATGACGGAACGTAGGTTCGCGCCTTTGCTAAGCCCTATTGTAGATTTATAGAATCGTTTCGGCGGTCCACGGAGAGGCGGCCGTAGCGGCATTTGTAGAGCGGCCGGTTCGATTTGCTGGCCCAGGGTTCAAGCCTCACCTCCGGCCTTTAAATTTGTTTTTACTCCTTTCTTTCAACTCATAGCGTCCGCTTGCTTGCTTGTCTGACGAAAAAACTTTGGATCGATTTTTTACCCTTTTCCCGTGATCAAATCGAGCTGAAACTTTGCAGGCAGACTCGTGGCGACGGTAAAAATGATCGAACAAATTTTCGATTTAAAAAAATAATAATTATGCAGTATAATTTTGGATTTTTAGAAATTTTAATAGTTTTTTCAAATTGGAATCATTCTATATGAGTAATTAGCCCGACGCTTGTATAGATAGACACGAAACCTGATTCAAAGCGAAAGGGAGTATTGTAAAAACTTGTTTTTTATGGGTTAATTTTTTTTAGACGTAAATTTGAACGAAATTGCGGAAGGACAGACAGACAGACGGACAGACAACGAAATTATTATTGATACGTAAAGTCAATACGGGCGTCGACGGTATTAAATAAAAAAATATTTATACACGAAGTAAGTACTTATTTTGAAATAAATCTTGTTGTTGATCCCACCCCTATTGTTGATACGCTGTACAACCCTACAGCTCGCGCAGAAGGATTGCCCTTTTGCGACAAATCGGCCACTATCCGATGCGGTGATGTTCGTTCCGGCCCTTTTTGCTCGCGGGTCGGCCCGGGGCGGCGGGAGGCACTCAGGGAGGCGGGCCTCACTGGGGAAGTAGGTCCCGCTTGCTGCGGCGAGCACCGGGCGGCCAGAAAGACTACACCTCGACATTTGTTTCCAGAAAAAAATTAAAATTAACCGACGAGACCACAGCCACAATTAGCCTAAAAAGAAAAGTAACCCATAAAAACCAAGTTTTTATTATACTCCCTTTCTTTGTAAAATATAACAATAATTAAAGACAAATTAAAACATATAACATAACACTTAACTTACATGAATCAGCTCACTCCGCAATGAACGATGGCATAACTTCGTCACGTCCCTATGCGATGACACACGCGCATACTGGAAAGTAACCAAGTCCATGCGCAAACCCAAAACCTACGCCACCCCCCTTCAAGGCCCAAACGGCCACTTGTAGTACACTCCGCAGCAGATAAAGCCGAAGTTTTCGCAGTTAGCCTAGAAAGCGATTCACGCCAAACCCCGCTAGCGACCCCGAAATGGGGTCCCGAATCGACGCTCACGTCGAATCATTTATCTCCCGACCCCCTACAGGCCCCCCCATAACCCCCACCTCACCAGACGAAGTCCGAAAAATCATCCATTCCCTAAACATTAGGAAAGCCCCTGGCCCGGACGCGATTACCAACCAAATACTAAGAAGCCTCCCCGATAAAGCAATCTGTGCGCCCACAGCCATCCGCAATGCTTCCTTCCGCCTCCGATGCTTCCCCGAAGCATTCAAGCTTGCAGATGTAATCCTAATACCCAAACCGGGAAAAGACCCCCTCCTGCCCCAAAACCATCGACCGATTAGCCTCCTACCCTGGGCAGGCAAAGTTCTAGAAAAACTAATCCTCAACCGCCTAAAAGTACAAACCTTCACAAAAAACATAATCCCAGACTTCCAACACGGGTTCAGAGAGAACCACTCCACCGTCCACCAGCTTCTGCGCGTGATTGAGCAAATTACTGAAGGGCTCCTCAGGCGTCAATACACCGCAGTCCTGTCCGTCGATGTTAGCGAAGCTTTCGACAGAGTATGGCACAACGACCTTCTCTATAAGCTCGACCAATTCGGGTTCGACCCCTCCATGATCCAGCTTCTAGCCAGCTATCTCAGCGATCGCCACTTCAGAGTAAAACTCGATGGCCACTTCTCCACACGACGCCCACTTCGTGCAGGAGTCCCCCAGGGTTCACTCCAGCTCCCCTTCTCTACAACCTCTATTCAAGTGACATTCCCCCCCCCATCGACGACCATGTCACTATAGCCCAATTCGCGGATGATACCGCTTTTCTGGCCACGTCACCTAACCACACCCTCGCAATACGCCGTGTCCAAAAGCAAGCTTCCGCACTCGAGAAGTGGTGCAAAGACTGGCGTGTGGAGATAAACCCCTCCAAAAGCGCCTCCACCCTCTACTCCCGAAGATCCAAATCCACCGTACACAAGCCTAACATCAGAATGTTCGGCGAAAAAGTCCCTTGGACAAACGAGATTAAATACCTGGGTGTTACACTCGACTCAAAACTCACATTTCGCACACACATACAAAATAAGATTGAAACCGCAAATCGCGTCCTTTCAGCCCTCTACCCACTGATGTGCCGGAACAGCAAACTGGCCACAGACAACAAACTCCCGCTATATAAAGCCGTTATACGGCCCATCCTCACATATGCAGCCCCCGTCTGGGGCCACGCCGCAGTCATGCACACTAAAAAACTTCATATTTTGCAAAACAAGACCATCCGGTTAGCTCTGGATGCGCCGCGTTGGATCAAAATCACACAGCTACACCACGACTCAGGTATTCCTCCGATAATGGAATTCATTAGACAAACCGCCGAACGATTGTATGCAGGCATCCCAACCCACCGAAACCCCTCCATTAACACTCTGTCGCGCTACGACGAGACCATCCCAAGAAAGGTCAGGAGACCTAAAATGGTCCTCCTACGGGACCCCAACCCCCGGGATCCCCCTCCCGCACCATCTTCGCAGAACAATCCCCCCCAAAAATAAACCCCCGCAAGTAAGGTAAATTAATCCCTCACCTCACATAATGATGAAAGAGCAAGGGGTCCTTTGTGACCCGGTACTCTGTTGGCAACGAGATCAAAGTCAAAGACTTACATGAATTTAATATATTTCTAAAATGTCAGATATTTTGAGATGTCAAGATTTTGATAGATTCAATTATCATCAATATCGTACCTTATGAATTTCCAGCGTCAGATGATTTAGTCAGAATCAGATTTGAGTAGAATTAATGTAGAATTCTTCAAAACTAAGCAGAAATCTAAAAGAAATAAATTATTACTTGATTTCTTCCCAAAATACCAATTTTGCTGTCATCTGTGAACCAATTGTTATGAATTTTCGAAATTCGTAGTTATGTACCTATTATACCGACGGAGTAATTCAAATTTTAAATATTCCGTGGCGTCGTCGTTAGGCCGCCGTTGGTAGTAATCAAACTTTTGTAATGATTCCAATTTGAAAAAACCCTTAAAATTTCTAAAAATCAAAAATTGTACTTTAATTATTAATTTTTTTAACGAACAGGGCACGAGAAGAAGAAGAAGATCAGTACCTTAAAATGTAATAAGAAATGTGTACAAACTTTTGCGCCCACCCGGCCACTAGCCCCGCTCGCCCGGCCTGCGCGCGCACCTTTCAAAATGTCCGCCTCTCCGTTCGCGCGGGGTCGCCTTGACACTTGTCTCGGTAATTAAACTCCGCGGAGGTCCGTGCCGGTCCAGGAGGATCCGGGACCAGCTCCAGGAGTCCAGCGGGAAGTCCAGCATCGTCGCGCCGGACAGTGGGGCTCCTCGCCTAGTGCGATGTGCGTCGCGCGCGTTTATGTAACACCGGAACATAAATAATATCGGTACACTCTTGCTTGGTAACGGTATATACAAACGGCGGTTTCGTTAAACCATATTCGTGTTTGTTCGGTGTATTTGCGATGTTCAAATTGATATTTTGATAGGCTGACCCGCTTGGGTCGTGTCAAGTTTTACCCACAAGTGTAAAATATGTTTTCTTTATTACGTATTATTATTTAGATGAAAGGAAATTCAAATAATCTTTTTTTTTTTTTAATAATATTTATTAAAATTTAATTTATTTTAAATTTCGCTAAAAATTCAAATAAGTCTATCAATGGGTAACTTTTGCCCTGTTGGATTCAATTGTAAGTGTTTTTGAACTACAAAAGTTGCCAGTAGGTACGCACCAAGCACTGATTGATGGTAATGAAGCATCAAATGCCTTGTCGCAATGCTGACAATTGTAAAAATCATTGTTTTTAATATTTTTAAACATTTTTTTCAATCTCACCCTGCCTCGCACACGACACGTTTGATTTTGAGAGGAGTTAGTAGTAGTTAAAAGAATAGGAGCCGGTGACCTGGCCTGGGTTATTGACGCCTTGCGTTATTGTATCAAATCTGAAATATTTTCTGTACATGTGCACTATAGTAGATGGCTTAGATATTATGACATTTGAGTTCGGAGGATTTTGGCAGATAACAGGATGCAGATACATAAGATCTGCCAAGAACGTCGAATGTTAAAGATCTAGATGTTAGATTTGTAAGCAACCTAACATTTCACGATCACATAGAGACGACCAGTGGTAATGCTTTGAGAATGTTAGGATTTGTTCTGCGTACTGCTAGGTTTTTGGAGAATATCCCCGTACTGAGAACTCTTTACAACTCCTTGGTGCGAAGTAGACTCGAGAGTGGCCTGATGATCTGGGGGCCACATGAGAGCAAGTACTCTCTTGTGGTGGAGAAGGTCCAAAAGAAGTTCTCTACATGAGAGAGTACGGGCATTATCCTTGGCTTTACCCAACCGAGTTTCTCCAGGGTATGCTTGGCTACAATAGTCTAGAGACTAGAAAGAATGTGTATTTGATTACACATTTTTATCGATTGTTGCGCGGTATGATCGATAATCCTGAAATTATGCAGAGCATTGGTTTGTATGTTCCTGACCTTAGACATCGTCAGCGTAGATTGTTTCACATTCCAATACACAGGACCAACCTGCCGATGGTTATGCCTGTTGGAAGAGCCACAGCTATGCTGAACAATATCGCTTTGGACATTGATCTGTTCCATATCTCTGAGAGAGTTTTCCGAAGCAGGATTCTCCTACACATTTGATATAAATATGTATGTTAATTAAAACATTTTATAACCTCTTCATTTATAACATTTACGACTTGAATGTACTTTTGTTATGTACAAAAAATAAAATTGAATTGAAGGTATGCATGTAAAATTTTAAAATATAAAATATCGGGTAGCGTTGCTAAATAGTGACCCGAATAAAATATTGTAACATGTCGTGCCTTTGGGAGACGAATAAAACATTGGAAACTAATTAGCGATTTATTAATAATTCATTGAATTAGCACAGTCACTTTACACGAATTAAATTAATTAATACACTATTATTTAAATGACACCGTTTCGTAATTCATTGCTCGTCTATAAATTCTTAATTATCGCTGGGTAAAAAAAACGAGTACAACCGGATACAATAAACGAGAAGGTAAAACAACAAAAAAACAGACCTAATTTTTTAATATGTTTAATTAACGAGACAGTTCTATACATCTATATTAATGATTGTCGGATGCTTTTCGCGGGTCATTTCTTCCGCAAGACGCTTCGCAGCTCTATAAAAAATCATGCCATTTACGTTATAGTAAGAAATAGAACTTTCCACTACATTCTGGAACGCACTACCACACTC
>JADDOH010000602.1:0-91065 GCA_016648135.1 Agrypnia vestita | reverse complement strand
ACCTCGGGAGCAGTCCACGGCCGAAAACCTGAAGGAGTTCTTCCTCTGACAGAGGAGTGTCAACGATGTGGTTTAGTGTTACGATTCTAGTCACAATCCGCGGCTGTTTCGGAATCGGATTGTTTCGATGTCCATATTTCGAGTTTCTTGTCGACCGAATAATCCGGCCGCTCGAATCTATGATTTCAACTGGTTCCAAGATAGGTCTGCTCGAATAGTAGCCCTATAGAAAATTAACGCCCTGTCCTTTAAAAATTCTGGAAGGACATGAGTCAGCTGTTGGACGGGATAGCAGCGCGCGCGCGCTATTTCCTCTAGGCGAATTAAAAATTCGCGCGCGTCGCCGATGCCAGAATAAGGAGTGACTGGCCAGGAGCCAAAGTTGACATTTGGAATTCTTAATCGCGCTTCTGGTTGTAATAATGAGGTGCCTGGGTAGCGGTTGTAGTAGATTCGGTTACTGTCAAAGGTGTATCCGTTGTTAGTTCAGGCGCCATAGACAGGTCCTCGCACGCATGGGCATGGGCGATTGGAGCCACATGTGGTTGCGTGCGGGACTCGTTGTGTAGTCTGGCTTGCTCGCGCAATGCGGCCAAGCCAGATAATGGGGTTATTCCTTGCTCGCGAAGAGCCTTTCTTAACGTGTGTAAACGAGCAGTTTGGTAATTAGGAATGCTAGAAAGGGTTTCTATGGTAAGGTTAGTGGTGAACTTGAGTAATATTTGTAATTGCAAGCAGCCGAGTTATTGATTTAGAAAATTGAAATTTGAATTACGATGATAGCTAGGCGTTTCAAAACTTTTGAGCCCGAGTGTACTCGATGTGGTCCAAAACTTATGAGTCGTACAGTGGGCGTTTTTTGTAAACGGGGAATGGCGCGAATTATTTCGGTAATTAATGGCGATTATTTTTACGCGGTACGACAGTCTTAGGATATTTGGGGGGGGTTGTGGGAGGAAAGTGGAACAGTTTTTTACAACAAATGCTAGAGTTCTACAAGATTAAATAAAAGAGTGTGTACTGATTGACATTATATATTACTTTATCCATACAATGTGTAACCATTTTTGACCAATCTGAAATCTGTATGGGGCGGCCCCACGTTGGGCGCCATGTGAAATGTAACGTTTTTGCTATATAATAACTATCATTATGGGTGGTGCTTTTCCTTTTTTTTTACTTACAGGGCCTAGCCTTTCAAACTTTACCAATAAACCACTGAACGCGGTTGCCGAGAACGTACTTGTTCTCTCATATGCAGAATTGCTTCCACACGATCTAACTGACCATCCAACGCTCAGGGTTATCTTACCAGGATTCTAAGCTGTTGCCGCTCTCTGGACGGCACCAATGCCAGACTCGCCGCTGGTCACAACTCGTTCAGACGATGAAAGTGAAAAGTTATTTGAGTATTTGACTCTGAAAATTTTCAGTGGTTGTGGTTCATTCCCTTTAGTTTCTTTCAGATTGGTCACATGTTATGAGGAATAGTATGGAGAAAGTAAAATAATAACAGGGCCTGTATGGTTTTACATGAGGTTTATTACAATGAGATGGTATCCAGTCAATTCAGTACACAGAGAATAGTTCATAAGGCGCAAATTCTACAGTATGTTATACAATTTATAAACCTGTTTTCATACGGGACAATGAAATACAATAGTAAAAGGTTTAAGAAAAACACAGCGCCGAATTTTCAAGTATTACCCTGGTGGCTACTTAAGTGAAAATTGATGCTCCTTTATAATTTTATATATATATATAAATATTTATTTATTACCAAATGGAGGTTGAGTGGGAGCTCTCATAAGGAGATTATGTATAAATACAAACAAACTCTTGAACCTCTTCTAAGGTTTTTTGTTCTTTAAGATTTTTAACCTGATCACTATAGTGAAATTTAATCTCAGTCGGGTCCACTACAGAATATTAATTTACATATAGTTAAGCTTCGAGAGGTCGGCCCAGTAGAGGCTCATGGGATGTATGGATAAATATGAACAGGGATTGGAACAGACTTTATGTTTCCTATTTTTAAAGTTACATCACTTGAGTTCGATTAATGTCACTTGGTTATCCTTTTGATAACTTTTTGTAAATAGTTTGCGAATGTTAGAGATTAGCCATAATTGGCTCCTGTAAATTATGTATAGATATAAACAAACACTCGAAACCTGTAATTTTTCTTCGGAGTATGGAGTGGACCGACCACCTTTAGTAAGGTTGGCAGCCCTGACCAGCTGTAGGAGGCGGCGGACGGTTGGTCTTCCGCCAGCTGATCAGTCGGAATGCCCGAGCGGGGCCGAAGTTGATGCGATTCGGAGAGTCGTCCGGGATGGCGACCGTCAGCTTATGATGGTAACGATTTTTGATGATGAGGACGCCAATGACGGCTGAATCTTATGAAGTCCAAGAGCACGGTATTTTTATTAAAAGTTAAAAGAACAGGCGTTGTTTAATAGGGCACGAAAACGATTATTTTTATTATACCCCTTTTTGGCGGGCAATGTTCATGACGCCAATAGTAATGTATTATATTTTTAGAAAAAGGCGCTCGAGGCGCTTGCGATGAACTTTTTAACTTTTGTCTACTTCACCCTTAGTCGTTTATAAAACATAGAGAACGATTATTATTATGTATTTATTGCGAGACCGACATTGTCTCTCACGACGAAATCGTTACTATATGCGTTTAAATTAGTTGAACACACTGTTTAACTTTATAACACGGCGGGAAGTATATTATTTGCGTTTAAATCATTTGAACACACTGTTTAGCTTTGTAACACGGCGAGAGGTATGTTATTGGCTCACATTTGAAAAATAACAACAAACAATTCCGACACCGTAACTTTTATGCAAATGGCGGCTGTAATTTGCTTAGGGCGGGCGGCACGGCGGACGGAGTAGCTGAACGCAGCTCAGAGCTCGGTTCCCGGATGACGACCGCGGGCCGGCCGCGCGGCTACCGTATATTAGGACGGAAGGCTAGCGGAAGTGGGTGCGGGGGGGGTCACGCGCGCCGGGACAGCCGCCCCAAGAGTATGGCAGCGCGGCCCGCGGCGGCACGCCTTCCGTCTCCTCTTCGGAGGCCCCGCTAGGGCGGTCGACAGGGATACTATCATTGTGTGTGTGTGACTCGTAAGCCTGTGTGTATAACCTTCGCGCCCGACACCGGCCGCTTCGCTCGGCGTGTGCGATTTCGTGTATTTTTATGGTTACGACGGAATATGTAATGTTTACTTATTTATATATATTTTGTTACGACAGAATAGTAATACTTCCTTTCTGTCTATATAAAAGGAAGCATTACAGGACCCACCTCCTGCCTCAGATTTTCCCAATTCATATTGTTACCATACGATAGTGTTCAATTAAGAAAAAAAGAAAAACCTGCAAATATAATCGAGGTTTTTAATTACGAAAAATATGTGGTACAGTAGCCGGCAAACATCTTGAAATTCTGCGGCGTAGTGGGGGGACGTTTGCGCATCTACCTTTCTACCAACGAGACCCAAATTTCGTCTACTGCGCATTCCCCCACTTAGCCAAAGAAATTCATGAAGTTTGCCGGCAACTGTACTTTAATGGAAAGGATGAATTTGTTGCCTCTTTTTTGTCATAACAGCATTAGGGTTGACTTCAATTTTAGTCATTTTTAATCGCAGTGAATTCGATACGTCCAATTTATTTCTGTATTTAGTCTTAATAGAAACCATGTCAGAAAATTCCACTTCACAAAGTATGAGGTAGTAAAGGGGAAGAGGACTTTCATGGCTTCGTCAGACAAGCAGGGACAAGTGTCAGCAACTGAAAGCCAGAATTTTGCTAATTGCTCGCGATTAAAAGTATTTTTCAGCGACGTATCTTCTGATAAATCAATAAGCTCTTCACTTGCTTTTGTTGACATTTCAGATGGTATGTTATCTTGAAATGGATTTTAAATCCAGTTTATCCTATTGAACTTTTTCATCTCTTCTACGAAGTTGGCGTTATTTTTCAACTCTGTTAAATGAGTGAAAATTGCAGACACTACATTGATATCTGGATGCACTTCGTTATCTTTAATAAACACGACACGACCCGGATGAGACGTGTTGCACCCAAACTATGGGTCGTGACCCACAGTTTGGGAATCACTGGTGTAAAGCATTCTTTTAAATGCGGTAAGACCAATATTGAGTACGCGTAATATGTCTATGTGTAATTTAACCTCAAATAATAATTTTGCAGTCGGTTTGTCTGTCTTTCTGTAATTTCCTGTAACGTCTGTAACATCCTTTATATATACTTTTTTCTTCTTTTTTCTCTTTTTTTTAAACATAAATAGATAAAGACGTATTTATCCTTTAGGAACCGACATGTAAAAGTACCGCCATTTTTGACGTTTTTGACACACCTGTCAAATGTCATCACATCAAATATGACGAATTACAATTTGTCCATATAACTGCGATCGTATGTACCTGTTGAAAAAACCGGATATATTATACAAACCGAATGGATGTGTTGAGATTCGATTCTCGACGCTTCGCCGGAGTCGTATAACAGCGTCGTCAAGAGAGAAGAGCAAAGCAAATGAGAAAGAGAGCGAGAATATGCAAGGGGCGGAAGAGAATTGACATACTACATTACTTACTTACCATCACGCAGTTTCTCCCTTGGGGGTAGGCAGAGAGTATAGAGCGCCACACTCTTCTGCACTAATACAAATCTCTCGCCTCATCTACATTTATACATCGTGTGCATGGTAGAGGTGAGCTAATTCTACTGGTTTTGAATTTTTTAAATTCAAATTTTAGGTTCGTAACTCTGCCTTATACTTTACGATCACACGATTGTTATGATAATATAGCGAATATGTTATCCTTTCATTTAATTTTATTTAAGGCAGATAAAATTTTTCATCGGATAATTTAGCCGCGCATGTGAACGCGTTGTTACCGCCCAGACGACACTCGGGCGTCGTCGGACGACCGTACTGAAAGCAGCCGGTAGGGGTATTTGTTATGACTGCGACCTGAAGTCAAGTCGCAGTCACCAGTCATCATCGCCTCCGGTCGGTGTCGGGACATCATTTGTGCAGAACCAAATTTTACTGAGTAAATTGTCCAAAATATAATTTGTTTCTACCATGGCGCTGGGTTTGGGGCATTGGTTCGTTGCAGCAGCTGTGCTGTGCAGTGCGGCTCGCGCTGAGAATGGTGCTGAAGGTAATTATGAACCTCTTCTGTATTCAGGATGCCACAAGTCGCGAAATATTTGAAAAATGAAATATTTTTTAAAGTTAATATTTTTCGCAATGAATAAATCCTGATTAAAAAAATGCAAACTTTGATGTTGCTTATCTCCTTGAATGACGACATTTCACATCTAATGCAGGTTGTTTCATATCTTGTAGCAAAAACTTCACAGTTGGATTCCTCCTTGATAATGAGTCGAAAATGTTCATCCACGACCTAATATCAATAGTTTTGTTGATATGCAAATCAAAGTATGTATTTTTAAAATATATTTCTGATTTATTTTTTGCAAAAAGTTAAACTATCATTACAGTGACTTTTGTCGATCGATACAATTCAGATAAAATGATATAAACATTAAAAAAACTCTATTTTAAATTTCTGCAAGGTAGGATTCGACTTGAATTCTGTAGATTTTTTTAGTATACTCGTATTTGTATAGAATTGCTGTTCCTAAAAACAAGTGTGCTTGCAAATGTTTAGTAGCTAGGAACATATTAAATTAATTTAATTTTTAAACCTAACGTCCGTTGAACAGATAGGGCATGAAAATAAGAAAATTCCTAAAGGCGTATAAATAAATAACTAAATAAAATGATTGTTGAGCATACATATGGATGAGATTTCTCTCGAAGATTCGCCTTGAAAGCGCGTAAAGGACAGTAAAGTGTTGAGCGCGTAGCAAGTTATTATTATTTTTTTAAAATATTTATTAGAGACGCTAACGGGATAGGTACATGATAATCTAATAATAAAACATTATAAATGAAGACTAATCCCATTATTCCAATTACAAGTGTATTTTGCATTTAAGTATATTTTACATGTACATTTATGTATATTGTATATTTAGTGTTTGAATGTAGTGCGATTAGTATTTAATAAATAATTGATTTAATGGATCTATAAGTTCAGGTCATCGTTTAGAAAATGGATGTTGTGTATGAGTGAGTATTTGAACGATGATAAGGTATCTGCAAGAATATCAACATCAATGTTAGGGTCAGCACAATACATATTATATGTGCGACACAACTTTGTGATGGGAGAAAAGTAACCAATATTATTAGTATGCTGGCTTACTCTTAAAGAACTCCGGGTTTCGTATACGGGGTTTAACATGCAAATTTATGTCAGATAGAGAAAGAGAATCAATAGCTCCACTGAAAATCTTGTGTAGCGAGATCACAACGAGATCGGATATTTTCCGTCGGGACTCAAGTTTGTGCATCTTGAATGATTAGTTATGAAGAGATAGAGATACAGATAGAGATGACAGTTATGAAACACTGGATGTATTTTGTGTACAGAACAAAATGCGTCACCGGTAACTATCACATTAGAACATTTTTCGTCTGTTTGACAATAATATGTTTTGTATGAGATGGCTCTGATTGCTGGGTAGTGATTTTTATTTATTTATTGTTTATTTACATTTACATTAGTTAATACAAGATACTAATAACTGCCACACTAGGTAAAAACCTGTTCTGTGGCAGTTATTCTCATATGGTATTTATGTAGTAGTAAAAAATGACGATTAAAGAATCTAAATCTAAAAGAAAATAAAAAGAAAATAAATTATACATACAAAATCAAGAAAAGAATTTAAAGTAAATCATAGGAATACCTAAATCTAAGAGAAAAGAAAAGAAAAGAAAATACACATACAAAATTAAAATAAGAATTTAAGTAGTTATAAAAATAAATATTATATTATAGTATACTTTAAATTATATAAATAGTTTTTGCCAATTCAGAGGTCAAGGGCGGATCACTTCTTCAGCATACCTTCTACCTGATATTCTTATTAATATGATGTTTAAAAGGTTTGTGTAGAGTTATTTCTTTAGTTTCATTAGGTAACTTATTAAAAACAAGCGGGGCAGTGAAATTAAATTGTCTTTGCCCAAAAGACGTTTTCCTTTTAGGTACTTCGAAATTAATTGTATTTGCCAACCTTGTAACCCATGTTTGTTGTGTATGATTAAAATTTACCTTGTACTTGTGGAATTTTATAAGTACGGTTTTAAGGTATAATTGTCTCGGATCAAGAACGTTAAATATTCCAAACAAATCATTAAAAAGGATGAAAAGTCTTTCCTTGTATTTGAAAGAAAAATACTGAGAAATTATTCGGTCCAGTACAGATAAACGGTGTTTGGAGAATACTATACGACGAGGAGGTCTACAATATTTACAATGAGCCCAACATAATACAACTTATCAATACAGAGAGGCTGCGATGGGCAGGGCATGTAGAAGGAATGAGTGAAGAGAGAATGCCAAAAAAGATTCTCCACACAAAGCCCCAAGGTAGACGCTCCGTTGGTAGACCCAAACCCCGATGGCTAGATGGAGTGCAACAAGACGTGAAAACTATAAGCATCAGCGGTTGGAGGAGTGCGTGTCAGGATGGAGGAAGATGGAGAGGAATGTTGGAGGAGGCCAAGGCCCGCAATGGGCTGTGGAGCCATTGAGGATGATGATGAGTTTGTGAAAAAAGTAACAAAATCAGACACACCAGTAAACAGGAAAACCGGAAAGAAAACGACAACTCATTTTGCTGACGTCATACGTTCGTCATACATGTATCATTGCTTCATAACAAACCACAATCTTAAGTCATTACGATGTATTTATTCCTTGCTTAGTAGTGGTTAAAAGTAATGAAAAGTAATTAAATGATTCGCCATTTTAATATTGGGTTAGCAACACAGTGTATAAAATTGTACAGAGATGAACTAAACCCCGTCTTTAGGCGAGGGTGTTGGGTCACAACGGAAATATGTCCCGCTCGCGTATATTTAAAACATGTTTATACAGTTAAAATTCACAGACCAGCAGAATACATCGACACGAACTAACGGAAATTTCTTGAACATGTTCTTAAGTTTTTAAAGCCAGTTTTTTTCTTGTCGCTGGCAACACATCAGCACTGATGATGGACCCCGCAATGGGATCGGTCGTCTTTGGTTTTCAAAGTGGTTCCACAAAGTTTGACATGTTTAAAAAATTTTTACGAGCTACTAAATTTTGAAACAATTATAAAAAGGTCTAATTAAATACTCTTAAGAAATGTAATTTCATAGTAAATAAAATAAACATCGCCTATTGTAAAAAATATGTTTTGTTAACATGGGGATTTATTTGTGTAAGAATTAATTAGCCCAGAGACAAGACTGGGCTAGGAAGATGAGATCTTCTTCTTCAGTCTTCGTCTACTGCTGGATACAGGCACGGTATATCCAGAACAGTAGTTTATCTCACGCCTGTCGGTGAGTTATTAGCCTACTCTTGCATTGACGCTAGGGTTGTCACTTTATTTTTACTCCCTTTCTTTTAACTCGTAGCGTCTGAGATTCCGACGCATAATGTAGACACGAAACCCGAAAATTGCTGTAATTAGTATACCTAGTTTCTGCACTTAAATTGTAAGAACGCTGATTAACATCAACGTAGACTTTTAAAAACCACAGTCTTTGTGATAATCAACACATCTTTTTAGTAAAGCACCATAAACATAAAAAAAAAGCATTTTTTTTGGAAGCGCATTTTTTTTCTAAAGCGGCGGCTGCGAGCGCGAATGGCACCGAAGGCACGGCCCTTACTGCCGCCGCCTTGTGCCCCCATATTCTATGACAATGTGTGGGTCACAGTGCGTGCGTACACGGCGCCACAAACATGATTTTGCAAGGGATAGATATATTTAATGTGTAATTCAGTCCACTATAAATTAGTAATCCTCGGTGACTGCATTCAATTTTTTAAAATATTTTTTGGATATTGCTGTCTTTGCTTTCATAGACCACATTTGATGTCATTCAAATATCTTATCTGTATATGATGGATGCTTCTAGGAACGACAAATTTTACTATATATATATATATCATAATGACGTCACCAAGTGTGATTATTCAGGAACCTAGGCTTTCCAATTCCAGACTGGGTGTAAAATAATTCGGGTTTTGATTGAAACTTAATAAACGAAAAAAAATATAGAAAAAAATTAAAAACGCCAAAAGATTGAAAAGTAAAAACTCTACAAATGGTGATTTTTTTAAAAACTAGAAAACTCTACAGGTGGAGAACAGAGCCACCCCTCGCGGAGCAGCGGCTGAAACTGTAAAAAACGAATTTAATTCTGAAGTGCATCACTTCGCAACGTTTATTTCTACCACACTTGGTAGCGGCACTCGTGCTCTATCGATTGCGATGTTTACTTGTAAAATTGGCCAACGCGTCGCGGAGCAGCATACAAAAATATATAAAAACGGCAAAAAAACCCCACTAAAACGGACGCCATTCCGTGGACACGCAATTCGGAATAAAAATTTAAGTAAAATATTGTCGCACGTCGCTACGATTTTTTTAACCGAATTATAAAAAAAAGGAAATTTAGATTTTGAATGGATATCAAAAGAACTGGAGGGGTTAAAAAAATGGGCAAAAGATGGCGCCTCTTGCTATTATTCGAACGTGATGCTCGATTTTTGAATTTCATTCAAACTATGCAAACAGTTGCAGAAACATCGCGCTGGGTAAAAACACAAACAAAAAAGGAGTTTTATTTTTGTCACGCCGCCGCGACAAAGAGATGGATGCAAACTTCCAACATACAAAAAAAAGACGGCCGGATTTTGCAGCTTTTGCTCCATTCATATGTTCGATTTTTTTTCTTAAACACCATTTTCAATTGCAGATGAAAAAGAGTCTAAAAATGAAAATAAAATTTTGTTCTCTCGTATGGACCAGCGCCAGCGGTTCCAAAAAGAGTTACGGGAAAAGTTTTCATTTTCAGGATCGGATAAAAACTCGCAAAAGTTTTTAGCGTTGCAAAGTGAATTTTTGGATTAACATGAAAAAATCTGAAATTCGAATCAATTCTGAGGAGGAGAGACGTCCCGCGACGAATGTATTAGGTCCTTACATATGAAATTGGCGTTTAGTATGGGAGGAACATAAAGCCGATTTTTTTTTATTATAATATATTTATTTAATCAAAGTATGTACCATTGCTATCTATGCACTTTTACCTTCTCATAGGTAGTTCATCGATCCCTTTACTAAAAAAACCATTCGGACGGGAATCAATAAAATCTTTGAAGGCGGTTTGGACTGCCCCATCGGAGTTGATTTTTTTCCTTTGCAAGAAGTTATCCAAATTTCGAAAAAAATGGTAATCTGTTGGGGCAAGGTCCGGAGAGTACGGTGGATGTCTTAGACATTCCAATTGAAGCTCCTCTAATTTGGTAGCCGTCTGTTGTGCAGTGTGTGGTCTAGCGTTATCATGAAGCAGCAGTGGCCTAGAGCGATTAACCAGCCTCGGTTGTTTAGCAGCTAGCTTTTCCATCATGGTTTGCAGTTGCTGACAATAGACATCTGCCGTAATCGTCTGGCCAGATTTAAGAAAGCTGTAGTGAACGACACCAGCACTAGTCCACCAAACGCTCACAAGTAACTTTTTTGGAGTCAATTTTCGCTTGGGGCATGGTTTGGCTGGTTCGGCAGGGTTCAGCCATTGCAATGAGCGCTTCCGATTATCGTACAGGATCCACTTTTCATCACAGGTAATGATTCGATTTAAAATCCCTTCATTATTGTGCCGGTTGAGTAATGCAACGCAGCAGTCAACGCGCGTTTGTTGATTTGCTTCACTTAATTCGTGAGGTACCCACCTTTCAAGCTTTTTCACCTTACCAATTTGCTTCAAGTGGATTAAAACAGTTTTATCACTAACACCGCAGCCTGCAGCTAACTCGGATGTGGTTTGCGATGGATCCGCTTCCACAATAGCCTTCAATTCTTCATTATCAACTTTGGTCTCCGGCCGTCCACGGGGCTTGTTCTGCAGGTCGAAATTTCCAGAACGAAAACGTTGGAACCAAAAACGCACTGTGTTTTCTTTTGCGGCACCGTCGCCATACACATCATTAATCCTTCGAGCCGTTTCTGCAGCACTGGTGCCACGGTGGAACTCGTACTCGTAAATAAAGCGATATTTCAAGTTTTTCATTTTGTAAACTGAGTGACGCAAAGAAAAAAACAAATGAGGAAAAAACAAATGAATTATTATTTTCAAAACACAAATACATGAGTAAATAGTTGTATAAATTTGGATTTGGAATTCCTAACCAAAGAAAAGATATTTGAGATCAAATTTGCCAGTACGGCAAAACGCCAATTTCATATGTAAGGACCTAATATTTCCCAAAGACGTCGGCGGGCTGCACCCTTCTGGGGATCTTGAAATTTTTGGAATCCTGCTCTCGGTTGACGAGTCTTCTTCGCGAAAAACGAACAAACAATACTTTTCGCTTAGCTCGATGTAATTAAAGGCTGAATTAATTACTAAAAATATTTTTAAGTGAAAGCATGTTCCAAGAACACAGTTACTGGATTTTGTCCCCAGAGGGATGATAGGAGTTAAAAAATTAAAATATTAGTTTTCAGGCGTATTCTAGTGGTAATGTAATAATTCGAAAGAATATCATATTTTATTATTTTATTTACGCTTCAACAGGCCAAGAAGCCTAATTAATTACAGAAGCGAAACACGTCACTAAACACCCAGGCTTGATTAAATCACATTGATTGAACCGGAACCCTCGGTGTGTGAAGCCAGTGCCATACCCACTGGACTACGAGGGCCGCCAATATATACGTTAAAAGGAATATTGCTAAAAAACTTCACTTCAAATATTTTTTATTCAGGTATCATTACCAGTTACGAAAGCTGTGTATTCTAACTGGTTAATGAGAAAAAAAATCAACAGATGTCTCGAGCAGAGACCATGGTAATATATGAAAGGTTCTTGATTCGAACATTTATAATATATAAAATTTGATAATTTGTGGATGTCCTTACGTTGGAATTGGTGAACGTTGTGTAGAGTGATCACTTAAGCCATAAAGGTTGTAACCCCTGAGGCATCGTATAAGAGACTTCCATCCACTTCTCTCATATATAAATTAGCTTCGTCTCTATGAGACTTTTATAATTTATCCTTAATTAATTAATAACGTTACTCGAGGTTGTCCCATACTTATGTACCATTATCATTATTTATCCTCATGTCGTTTGCTGATAACCTTTTGTCCGGGGAATACCTGATTGTAAATAAATACTATATTTATATTTAAAAGATTGTTTAATTTTCAAATGCCTCTGTCGCTATTTAATGTTCAAATGAAATGTTTGGAAATAATTGAATAAACATTCGAGATTTCTTCTCTGTGTGGTTTTAGTTTCTCATATCAGACCCTGCAATAGGATCCGAAACGTTGGCCAGAGAGGTCAGATGAACACGGCAGAATATCCCGTAGATTCTGAACGGCCGTGAAAACCTGAGAACATTTTTATTCGAGATTTCGTATCCCGCTTCTGACCATTAACTGCACCCACAAGGTTTCCCAGGTTTATAATTGCTAAGGTGTGGTTTTTAAACGAACATAAAAATGGTAATCTGACGATGCCCGGAGAATATATTAATAATTGGGAACTTCATTTGTAAATAATTGTGTAGCATATTCGTAAATATCACCCGTTACAAGCAAATGTGCTGCAAAACGCCAGGCTATTTAATGTTCGAATGACTTCGGAAATAATTGAATAAACATTCGAGATCTTTTCTGCGAGACAAACACGGCAAAGATTTCTCGGGTTTAAAATTGCTAAAATATGGTAATCTGGCAATATATTAATAATTGGGAACTTCATTTGTAAATAATTGGGTAGAATATTCGTAAATATCACCCGCTATAACCAATATAAGGCAAAACGCGAGGCTATCGATCCCATCGAAACACGTTGAAATGACTCATGGAAAATTATTTACAGCGAATTAAAAGGAAATCAAGTCTCAGGCGTAGACAGGTAGTGGTGGCGGCGGTGTTTTATGATGTATTTCGCTTCTGTAATTGGGCCTCTTGGCCTGTTGAAGTGTAAGAGAAAAAAAGTAAAATTACCATAAATGTTATGAAACAAAAGAACTTTTATAATTACATAAATGTAGAAATATCATCATATAAAATTACTTACATACATAATGAAAACACGCAAAAAATAAAATAATAATATGGTTTAAATAATTTATATATACCTAATACATTTTTTTCACTAAAACTCTAAGCAAATATTTTGATAACCAGATGTATGATAAAAATTAGTAAATTTAAAATGTTGGTGGGGTAATATGCCGCTTGCCTAGTGGTCTGGTGGTCAGTGGTTCGAGTCCCGTTCCAGGACATGGGAAGATAGTCCTATTTTCATAGCACAGGCGTCTAGCTTAGTTAAAATAGAAATTAAATAAAATAGAAATACTGATGTGGCACGTATTCCGTGTGTGGATCTCTTTTTAAAATAATTAATAGAAAAATATATAAAATTATGTAGTTGACATCTCGGATTTTTTATTTGGTAAAAAGAAAATAGGAATATTAGTAATAATAAAAAATAAGAAATTAATAAAGAAAACAAAACTCAATAAAACAAATTACAGCAAATATTTTGAAAATAAGATTTTTACACTCGTAATTTGTAAATATTATATAGATAAGAACTGAAAACATTTAAATAACAAAGCGACAATGTGAAGTAGTTTCAGCAGTACCTACTTTTTATTTAATACAATACAGAATTGTTTTTATAGAATAATCAACATTAAGAATTCAGTTTTTTTTTATAATTTTCACGAATTTATTATGTTCCTATTGTTGTTTACTTTGAAAAAAGTATAACATATTTTAGGGATAGGCTATCCTGTCAGACAGACAAACACACACTCGGCCAATCGAACCCTTAAATGATACTTTTAAATCTTTTATTTTTTTATTTATTATTATTTTAAATCTTTTAAAGTGCTCGTAGTCAATTTAAAATTAGAATTATTACATCACCTTACCTTACACATAACCAACACACTTACACATTATGCATTTTATACATAATCGATACATAATTTAAAAATAATCAAACTAAAAAGGTGATCAACCGATCGTTATTAGTCCCTTTCTTTGAAATCGTACCGTCTGCTTGTCTGCCGAAAAAACTTTGGATCGATTTTCAACCCTTTTCCCGTAATCCAATCGAGCTAAAACTTTGCAGACAGACTCGTGGCGACGATAAAAATTATTTCTTTAAAAAAATTAATAACTATGGTATAATTTTGGATTTTTCGAATTTTTTTTTACTCCATTTCGTAGCGTCGCCCGAGTCGAGCCCAACGCGTGGAGTAGGCGCGTAACCTGTTTCAACTAGTAAATGAGAAAGGGAGTACAATAAAAACTTGGTTTTTATGGGTTAGTTTTTTTATACTATCATTTCGGGGAATGAACGTCGCGCGTCGCCTCGAAAAACAAATAGGTACCAAAATGACCGGTACTGGTTGAGCTCCCCTGGTCGAGTACATGTATTTCAGTATTTACAGAAGTGGATACTGAAACCAGTTTTTATTAATACATGCCTGTTTGCGCAAATTAAATCCGGTGTCATGACGATGTTAGAATAAAAATAGCAAAGCCGCTCAAAGTATGGGTAGAGTCGATTCAAGGGAAACTTCTTGGGCATGCTTAAGGCGATCGTCTAGCAGAATTAGCAAATTTCACAATTTTTTTTCATATCTTCTCTTGCGTTTTTTATTACATTTTTGTATGGAAATATCTCATTTTAAAAATTATTCATCAGGTTACATATATTTTAAATACGAATATCTTATTAAAATGTCATAAACTAAATTAAATAATTGATTAATAAATTACCAAACCTTCGATGTTTTAAAAATGAAGAGAATTGCTCCACTTTGTGGGCCTTTTATGATTGAATGGCGTGTGAGATGTCTTTTTTATTCAATAATATTACAAAGTTAACGATTATCTCAAATTTATTACAATTATAGAAAAATCTGTTAATACGTTTACATGCAATTAATGTTTTAAAAAATATTTTATTTTTTTGTGGGTCTTTTTCAACTCTTTTTACATGGTTGACAACTTTTTTACTTCAATAGTCAAAAGAATAGATATTATAATTTTACAATAAAAACAAAAAAAATCAAAATCTTTGTCGATATTCCTGATTTTAGATATTTAATCAAGACGCAACGTATTTATGACACAATACGCAGTGCCTTGATTAAATAGCTAAAATCTGAAATCGAGAATAATTTTTTGATTTTTTTTGTATTAATTTTAAAATAAAAATGTCTATTCCTTTAATTTATTAAAGAAAAAAAGTTATAAACTATTTTAAAAGGATCGAAAAAAACTCACAAAAAATAAAAATAATTTAAAAAACAGTATTTTTTAAAACATAAATTGCATGTAAACGTATTAACAGATTTTTCTATAATTGTAACAAATTTAAGATAATCGTTAACTTTGTAATATTATTGAATAAAAAAGACATCTCACACGCCGTTCAGTCATAAAAGGCCCACAAAGTGGAGCAATTTTCTTCATTTTTAAAACATCGAAGGTTTGGTAATTTATTAATCAATTATTTAATTTAGTTTATGACATTTTAATAAGATATTCGTATTTAAAATATATGTAACCTGATGAATAAATTTTTTAAATTATATATGTTCCTACAAAAATGTGATAAAAAACGAAAGAGAAGATATGAGAAAAAATTGTGAAATTTGCTCATTCTGCTAGACGATCGCCTTAAGTACATACTGAAGGTCAAGGGTCACCCTCACACAGTTACTTACCCTCATTCATGTTACTTTTCCAGAACTAAAAAACGCACTTAGTTATATATGTATTCGATCAATCGCCGCTTCGGCCATTGCTTCCGCTGGGTGATCCAAAGTTGCCACGTTCAGATCCAGACAGGACCGATTTTTTTTACAATTTTTTTAATTAACAAAAATTCGTCAACTTTTTCAATAATCCCAAAATATCTTTCTGGTAATATTGTTTATAAAACTCTGTATCAAACCGCTATTTATTGAATAACCAACATGTTTCGGGACCAAAGGTCTCTGCACCAGGATACAACGATCAAACATAATAATTTCGCAGTCTGTCTCCGTAACTTCGTGTAACGTACGTAATTTTATTCGAATTCACGACTAAAAATACGAAATTAAACGGCCAGAGATGGGGCTTGAACCCCGGGTCAGCAAACCTGAACCGATCGCTTAACGCCACCATATTGTTACCGCCGCCTCTTGGTGGACCGACAAAAATATACTATAAATATATATATATATTCATATTCCGCCCAGCACAATCGCCAGGGTTCAAAATAGTACCATTAACCACCGTCAGGGGAAATCTAAAAAAAATATTAAATAATTTGAGATTTGTATCTGATTGCGTCGAAGATTGGCATCTCGGTTATGAAACGAAATTTCAAATAACTGTACCAAAAATAACGAGTTAAAATAACGGTTTAACCATCACTATAAAATATTTTATTATTTTTTTAACTCATGGGTGTCGGCTATAAATAAATAATTATTCTTAAGGAGCTGGAATTTTTTTTATTTTTGATGTTTATTTATTTTTTATTTATTAAATACAAATTATTATACATTTACATACTTGATACATAAATAAAATTTAGATACATAAACTTTTTTTTATCATTGTACCTCTCCAAAAAAAGACTAACTCTTGTGTCTGGACAGGGAGTTTCACTTTTATATATATATTTATATATTATTTTTTTTAGTACATAAATATGTAAAGAAGAAAATAAGTTACATTATATGAGATAATTAATGCATAAAGTAAAGTAAAGTAGATAGTACATAAATATATATAAGCAGAAAAATAAGTTACATAGTATGCGATAATTAAAGCATTTATGTGGGAAAAATAATTTAAAAATAAACTAACAAAAAGCAAACAGTTTAAAATGAATATAGTAAAGAGAGAAATTTAATTAATTATGAGGGTTTATTTTAATGTTTTTTTTAAAGGTCTCATATTTTTTTTCAATTCTTATTTCAACAGGTAATTCATTAAACCATTTAACACCTCTAAATGTATAATGATGCTGTGCGGTTGTGGTAGATACTACAGGGATATGCAATTTGCCGAGATTTATATTTCTGCTACTTGATACTAGTTGGGTCAGCTCGTTAATATTTTGAATTTTTTATAGAGTTGTAAAATGCAATTTTGTTTGTAGATAGTATGTAGCGTGAGGACTTGTAATTTATTGAAAAGCTCAGTAGTCGGATAATCATTGGGTTTTTTAAGAATGATCTTTATAATTAATTTTTGACTTCTAAAGGTTTTAATGTAGTTTTGAATGCGCCACCCCATGAGATAACACCGTATTGTAATAAAGACTGGACTAAATCGTAATATAGAGTTTTTAAAAATTTTATTCCTAATGTATTTTTTATTTTAATAAATATATATATGAGTTTTCTTATTCTTTCTACAGTTTTATTAATTTGTATTTTCTATTTAATATTTGAATCAACTATTATTCCTAGATATTTAAAACAATTTTTTGAACTTACTAAGTAGTCGTTTTTACATATATTATTATTATTTTTATTTGGACAATTTTTTGAATGAATCTTTATTACTAAGTTGTTGGGCGAGTTTTTTTCGTTTAATGTGAAAGGAATATAGTGAGTTTTATCTGTATTTAGTGATAGTAAGTTTTCATCGAACCACTGTTTTACAATATTTATAACTCGATTTGCATCAGCATATGATAAAATCTGACCGTCGATAGGTAAATTTAACATATCATTTACATAGATAATAAATAGTAAAGGTCCTAGTATAGTACCTTGCGGTATACCAAATTTTGATGATTTATTTGAACTTAATGTATTTTCTAATTTTACAGATTGTAAAAGTACCGTCATTTTTGACGGGTTACTAGTGAACATAAAGCTAGTCTACATATAGAAAACTTATTCACAACAGTATTATTTATAAATAATAATTTGCAGGCGACAGCTGCGTCACGAACTCCGGAGAGAGCGGCGTGTGTACCACCCTGAGGAACTGCGCATCGGCCGTAGCCGCCCTCCGGCAGGGAACCGCCCCAAAGGTGAATCATCCCTTGTGTCATTTTTTCTTTATCGCATTTTTTTAAAAAGCGTCAAACAGCAAAGATATTTAATTTTAAAAATTGACATCGAAAGATGTTTAATTAGCATTACCATTACCCATACACAGAAGTGTCTAAGAACTACGAGCGCTTTCAGACATCGAAAACCAAAACTCAACGAGTTTCAATGTATTTATTAATACTCCAATTTGAATAAGAAATTTATTTATTTGTTTATTTATTTATCAACGCCCTAGTGGGCTTTTAGATTATGATGTAGGGTTGATGGGCCGAGAAATTCTTCATAACCGAGAGATCCACTGCCGCCTCGGAAGCCGGGCACGACTGATCTCCAGTGGGGTGAATCGATGGCTTTTTAAATTTACTACATGTGGGCACAACGTGCAGGTTGTCCTTTTTGGCTGCAGGTCCCCTCGTTATGTCCCGTTTGCGCAAGTCTGCAAGTCATAATTGCGTTTGCAATTATGACTTGCAGGCGTTTGCAATGCCTGCAAGTCATAATTGTTTGTTTGCACGCTTTGCTAAGCTGACCATAAAGATGACATTTGTAACACCTTGTCGCTCCCACGAAGTCGCGGACACGACAAGCGTGCCATCCAAGAAAACATACATAAACATCAGGAAGTACACTGTAAGTTGACGGTTTGGCCGTCTCTTCGTCCAAACATAGATACCCTCCTTGTGTTGATTGTAAATTCATCTTTAGAGACAGATACCTTACCCTGTACATTAGATACGAACATCTCTTCAATCACATGCTTCTCATCGATGTTACATGGAACGTCGTAGACTACCACTCTAGGCAGTCTCCCCTTCGGCTCCACAACCATCAGCCTCTTCGTCTCAAGCCTCAATTTAGCAGCCTTTACCCCCTCCAGATCTGCCCTAGTTGATGTCTCTAGGAGAACACCAGCGCCTCGTACCCTACGTACCCTAACTGGTTGAAATCCGTCCTCCGCAGGGTTTAGGACTTCCATAATTGCAGACTTTGTTCCATCAGCTGATTTACTCTCGGGTTCCTTCGGATAAATGATGACCGCAGATGGTGGTGGTCCAGCCACACGTTTTTCACCATGAATTCTAACAGATGCTGAACTGGTGCGGCTTCCACGTAACTTGGTCTAACCAGTAACTGTTCTGTATCTTTGCATATTCCCGGACCTGTTCTTGCGCGTGTCCCTCCAGCCACTAACTTCTGAATCATTTTCTTCAATTCCTCCATGTTGTCGTTCATTGAGTCCTTGTCTCTTTTGTTTTCTTCAAGTGATCCCTTGAGTCTAGCATTCTCAGACATTTGTTCGCAGATTATAGCTATAAGGTCCATATGGCAAGCTGTCATACGCGCCCTTTGATCTTTGTTTAAGCGGGCCTTATTCTCCCCTTTGATACTTTCCAGAACGCTTACAATTTCTCTGGCCTTATTAAAGGATGTTGAGACCCCTTCACACACTGGCGAGTCCTGGTTAAAGGGAATCGGTGCCATAGGCGTATATTCTTCTCTTTCCTGCATTCTCCTTTTGTCCTTTTCAAGTGTTTCCGTAGTTGGCGAGATATCCGGGCAGGATACTGAGCGTTCTCCCTGTCCTTGAACGGCCGAGTTCAAAATCGTCATAACCATTTTCAATTTTTCTGGAGTCAACCCCTCATGAGAACTCGGAAAATCCATGTTGAATTTTCCGAGTTTTTCCGGCATTACAATTCCAAATCAGTGTTTGTTTTCAAAATTGTACAAATAATAACAAAGTTGAAAATTACGAAGTCTCTAAGAACTATACACTATAACTAGGAGTGTTTTCCTCAGGTTTTCCGACCTGGGGAACACGTTGTCACACTTAAATACTATACGAAATCACTACTTAGATACAAGCTGAAACTAAGAACAAGAAACAGTTTTCCGACCTAGGGAATACAGTCCAAAAGTTAAAAATCAAATAAGTCTTCAAATAACCGAGTTGTTCCTCGGATACCGAATTTTCCGGGATTTTTCCTAGCTTTTCCGACTTTTTAGGGAATCGACCCAAAGTCGGAAAATTAGCTCCGGAAAAACCCCTCTTGTCCACTAACCACTGCACTGTCACTGGGTAGGTATAATATTATACCTTAACCTAACACTATAAAAGAGTCAAAATATACCTAAAGCTTTGCAGTTTAAAAAAAAAAAATAAACCAAATAAACTGTTTCAACTGATAGACACAATGTAACACGTCACACGTCCACTCGCGATGACACCAGTGAACATGTCCAGCGGCGCCGGCTTCTTTGCCGGATATTGCACATACCTACAGTGATTAGTACCTAATTACTTATGAAAATAGAACTTGTTGGTATCCTGGAACGGGTCTCGAATGGATATAACATTGTGAAGAGTCGCTATGAACGGGAGGGGCTTATTGATTTACTATTTATTTAGAAATGCTTTTATTTTTTAGACGTGCTCCTTCGCAGCCACCACGCCCGTAGTATGCTGCGCTTCGGGGCGCTCCGGGCGCTCCACCCCTCCCGCGTGCCCCCCGCTGCCGGCAGACGCCGTCAAGGCCCACAAGACGGGACAGAAGGCTCACGACAGTAAGCACGCTGCTGGTATTTCTGGTAGTATTCATCTTGTATAATGATATGTATTATTAGGCGTGCTCCTTCTCTGGCACCACGGCCGTGGTGTGCTGCGGCCCGGGGCGCTCCAGGCGCTCCGCCCCTCCCGCGTGCCCCCCGCTGCCGGCAGACGCCGTCAAGGCCCACAAGACGGGACAGAAGGCTCACGACAGTAAGCACGCTGCTGGTGTTCCTGGTAGTATTCATCTTGTATAATGATATGTATTATTGGGCGTGCTCCTTCTCTGGCACCACGGCCGTGGTGTGCTGCGGCCCGGGGCGCTCCGGGCGCTCCGCCCCTCCCGCGTGCCCCCCGCTGCCGGCAGACGCCGTCAAGGCCCACAAGACGGGACAGAAGGCTCACGACAGTAAGCACGCTGCTGGTGTTCCTGGTAGTATTCATCTTGTATAATGATATGTATTATTGGGCGTGCTCCTTCTCTGGCACCACGGCCGTGGTGTGCTGCGGCCCGGGGCGCTCCGGGCGCTCCGCCCCTCCCGCGTGCCCCCCGCTGCCGGCAGACGCCGTCAAGGCCCACAAGACGGGACAGAAGGCTCACGACAGTAAGCACGCTGCTGGTGTTCTGGTAGTATTCATCTTGTATAATGATATGTATTATTGGGCGTGCTCCTTCTCTGGCACCACGGCCGTGGTGTGCTGCGGCCCGGGGCGCTCCGGGCGCTCCGCCCCTCCCGCGTGCCCCCCGCTGCCGGCAGACGCCGTCAAGGCCCACAAGACGGGACAGAAGGCTCACGACAGTAAGCACGCTGCTGGTGTTCCTGGTAGTATTCATCTTGTATAATGATATGTTATTGGGCGTGCTCCTTCTCTGGCACCACGGCCGTGGTGTGCTGCGGCCCGGGGCGCTCCGGGCGCTCCGCCCCTCCCGCGTGCCCCCCGCTGCCGGCAGACGCCGTCAAGGCCCACAAGACGGGACAGAAGGCTCACGACAGTAAGCACGCTGCTGGTGTTCCTGGTAGTATTCATCTTGTATAATGATATGTATTATTGGGCGTGCTCCTTCTCTGGCACCACGGCCGTGGTGTGCTGCGGCCCGGGGCGCTCCGGCGCGCCCCTCCCGCGTGCACCCCGCTGCCGGCAGACGCCGTCAAGGCCCACAAGACGGGACAGAAGGCTCACGACAGTAAGCACGCTGCTGGTGTTCCTGGTAGTATTCATCTTGTATAATGATATGTATTATTGGGCGTGCTCCTTCTCTGGCACCACGGCCGTGGTGTGCTGCGGCCCGGGGCGCTCCGGGCGCTCCGCCCCTCCCGCGTGCCCCCCGCTGCCGGCAGACGCCGTCAAGGCCCACAAGACGGGACAGAAGGCTCACGACAGTAAGCACGCTGCTGGTATTCCTGAGCCCGAATACAGAGTCAATACTTAAATGACTTAAAGATTCAAGTACGCTTCAAATCATTAAGTATTGACTCTTCTGACCGTATTCGGGCCTCAGTAGTATTTATCTTGTATGTACTGGGCGTAACAGAGCTAATCCGTAATACATTACAAAACTATATAAATTATGAAACGAAAATCTTCAAGCAAAAATGACTATATCATTTGTTTTGGAGATAGGTGACTTCAAATTAGACATTTTTAGTAGAGAGTTCACAAATGAATAATATTATATTTAGTGATTTTCGTGATAAAGTATTCAAATTAAATTAAACTTTTGTATGCAGTAATGTTAGTAAGGTATTTCTTTTTGGACGGACGGCGTGTAAATAACCATCCGCTGGTGAACTTAATATTCAACTATAATAACACCTCTCAATATGATAATGCCAAAAATCTCAAATTACGTTATCTCTCTCTGAAGAACATACATGAGTAAACCAAATTAAGCCACAAATGACCACTGACCTTTGTACTATTTATCTTCTCCAACAAAATTGTATGGTCAGGATCTTCAGCGATCTTGAGAAGTCTTTTTGGTTCTTCCACGTCACAAATAACACGCGAAAAAGAATATGAACTGGTGAAAATCCCGGAGAACAATACAATTCCAAAATTAACGAATCTATTATATGTATGTCCGTTCGCAATCAAAACCAGAGCAATTGTTGCAATGTTTAAAAATATGCTTTTTGTTTTCTCGCGCCGGCGCGGCGCAAGCACAGACCAATGCCATCTAGCGTCGGTGTATAGTTTCACAGAAGCAGCGGCATTTATGAACCAACATGGAAAATCAAATATGCCTTCAGGAAAGATATTATAGATATTAAATATATTAATAGATTTTAATCAATCATCATTTTGAGAGGTATACATTTGTTTATTATGTTGCCTTACCAGAAGGTATGACTTTTATTTTAACATATATTTGGAAAAAAAAACGAAATGAAATATTTATCTGGCAGAATATTGTGAAATATCATAATGTTAATTAGTATGATAGGAATACTACGAGATGTATCTCTTAATTCGGTTTCTTTTCAAAATATATGCTTAAGAAAAACTCATGCTTCTTATTTCACTGCACGCCCCTGGGTATAATATGAAAAAAGAAAGTAAATTTTTGTAGCAATGTTTTTTTTTTATAATACTTAATTAAATTTTAAATGCGCACACTTAGAGCACTCTACCCTATATAATAAATTTAACACTTCTAACAATCGATAACCAAGTCGATTTATGAAATGTTTCCTCCCCAACACAAGTCATTATCTTTTACCATCCTTTAAATTCAATTTGAAAATCTGTTTTACATACAGGATGAATAAGATGGGATCTAATAGAGTGCCCCGTGGAATTGGAAGATGACTTGTATATTTCAGTTTGTTTGGACTAAAACATATTAAAATAAGAAAAACGAACGAGACTTACAGTAGTCGCATGTGATGTGTAACATTTGACATCTCACAATTAAACATATCAATTGAGCAGCGACAGAAATTAACATAAAAATTTAGCAAAGCTAAAACCTATATATTTATTAGTTAGTAAATACAAGTAAAGAAAACGTATGTGCATTTATTTATTATTGAATTTTGCCGCACTAGGTAGGTACCGTAACATTCGCATTTTGTTTAGAAAAATAGTTTTGGTCAATTACATGTTTTTATTTATTTTCATAGATGGTGGTAGTGTGCCGCCATACATATTGTATGAAAACTTTCAATAAATATTTAAAAATAATTACATAACATTTAAGAATGTTAATTATCATGGGTAGTTATTGTTTACATTATGTAAAATAAAATGAAGTATTTATTGGATAGTTTCGAAGATATAAGCCAAAATACATCAAAGTTATAACAGCCACACGCTTGACATCTTTCTCGCAACATATATACAAAATCAGAAGCATTGGCTGGTAGTGTGCGTCTTCGCTGTGATGGCACTTGCTGGACACTGATTTCTTTATAAACGATGATTTTTTGTCCATCGCGCGTGTTTCGCGCGCGCTCATTGGTAAAATGAAATTGCGCGCGTCTTATTTCCTGTTACGCATTTCCATCCTGTTTCACGAAATCACTGCCACAGATTGCAGGAAAGCGAGAGGAAAGATGTTACACATCAAAAAAATATTTACCTTCTAAGCAAAATAAGTAATACACAGATAGAATATTATACAACTGTCTTTTAACATGTCCTCTTGTTATCTTATCTTAACATCTTAACATCCTCTTGAACACGTACAGAGTGCTTGGAGCTGGCCGAGCTGGTGCACCCCTGCGAGCCCTCCACCGGGACGAGGCACAGGTCCTGCGCCCGGGACTCCGCCCCCCAGACTCCCTCCCAGTACTTTGTGGGTCCCGGGGAATTCCCTCACATGGTTGGTAACGCACTAGTATCCCAATAATAGTAATATCGTAATGTCTGTCTGTCTGAAGGTAAAATATTAATAAAATTTGTATGAAATAATATTAATTAAAAGAAAAACGTTACTAAAATTTCTAAGTTGACGCAGGAACAGCAAAACATAATTTTTGTTAATTGTGTTCTGATTTTTCTATATTAGAATTCTTTGAATTTTTTATTATCTTCTTGTAACGTCTAAGCCTAAGAGAGCCTAAACAAAATTTTGGAGTTTCGTTCGTTTATGAAATATATCTTAAAGCCTTTATTTATTTTTAATCAAATTTTTGCACCGGTAGTTCTGTTTTTTGCTTAAGGTTGGACATTCACTGCTAATGCATATTTCGGCGTTTTTTTTTTACAAAAATTTGAGTTTTTTTTATATCAGAATATATACTCTAGACTGCTTAGTAAGTTAACTTAGCTTAGAAGGTTAGTTTTTTTTTAAAAATAAAAACGCCTTAATTAATATTTAAAAATAAAAATTCCAAAGTATGAAATGTGTCAATAAATGACGTAATTATAAAACAGTATTCCGTTGCCAGCGGCGTCATTTATTGGCGCATTTCGTACATTGGAATTTTAATTTTTAAATATTATTTAAGGTGTTTTTATTAAAAAAAAAACTAACTTTTATTAAGTGAGTAAAGCCTCAAAATACGGAAATAAATAGAATATACCTACTGTTTAAAATCACATCTTTGTATAAATAAAAAGCGTTTTAAAATCATCAAAAAATGTGAAAATTCCTGCAAATTTAAAACATTATAAATTTATTAATATTGAATATTTCTTGAATTCCTGAGTAAAAGTTCTAGATAATGAAGTATACTTTATAGTACTTTATAAGTATAAACACACATATTACGCGTACATATAAATATTCATAAAAAATTAGCGCCGCCAAGGACACTAAAAACGATTTTTTAGCCGCGGCCTGTCGATTAATGCTTATAGTTTATTAATTATTCTAAATAATGTCCAGTTTACTACTTTTATATAATAATAAAGGTTCTATCTAAGTTATTGCTTTAAAAAATTGCAGTCTTCAGTATATATTCTGATATAAATGAATAATAAAAACCCACATTTTTGTTAAAAAACGCCGAAATATGCATTTGCAGTGAATGTGCCGCCTTAAGAACATTGAGCCAAGTTGACTAATGTCGTTGTTTCTTGCCAAATTTTTCAAATAAAATAAATCATTTGTCTTTTATAAAAAATTATGAAATAGTCCCATTTTATTTTATTTTCTGACTCAACTAATTTTTTTGCTAGATATGTGTCTGAAGAACAACTTACAACTCGATTGTATTGACTCATTCGGTTGTTTCTTTCGCACACAGATATATCTGTAACCATCCTGCAAGATGCCATTCTTTAATTGAGAATTTGAATAATTATTTATTTAATTAAGGATAAATTATAGAAGTCTCGCAGAGACGAAGCATTTATATATGAAAAAATTGGATGGAAGTCTCTTATACGATGGCTCAGGGCTTACAATCTGTATGAGCTGGCTTAAGTGATCACTCTACACAATGCAACGTTTACCAATTCCATCGTGAGAACATCTACACATCAAATTTTTTTAAAGTTCTACCTGTATACAGAGTGTAACAGAACTAGTCCACAATACTTTACAGACAGATTCCTCCCTTGATTAGGAGTAGAAAATGTTCAAGCAACCGCGACCTAATTTCAATAGTTAAGGAGAAACGCGAAAAAGAAAAAAATATCAAAGTTTGCATTTTTTTTCAACATTACACTGTCATTACTATCATTACAGTTTGATTATAAGGCTTTCGGGAAGCATTTGAAACATTCTACAAGAATCTAGAAATCACGAGAAGCGTCTCCTAAACACTGAGTGGTGAATTACGACACAGTGTAATTTAAAGAATAGCGTTAAATTTAATAGTGTTAAGTGATTTTTTACATTTAATATTTATTAAGCAGCAATTAATGAATTCGTTATTAAATTCCAACGTTCATTAATTCCTCCCGCAGCCATGATACGTGACAATATGAATAATGTCACCACAAAACCATTTTGTTCTTTTTATCATTATGTATGTTTGATATAAAGCGATATTTATTTTCGATCGCTGGGATAAACATGGGATAATATAAACTGGGAAAAACAAACGGATAAAAGAAATGTTGTGCTTTTTGAACAAAAAATGTTAATTAAGTGCTAAATTTTAATTATTAAATCTCTCTTAGTGAAAAAAAGAACAGTGGTGTATTATTTATAACCTTTTCGAATTATTCGTATTAGTATTCGTATTCGCCGAATGTAGGTTTGATATTCGTATTCGTGAAAGTAGTATTCGTTGCATCACTAGTCTTTTGTCATGAAATAATATACATAGATTTTCGCAGCTGGTAATGATGCTGCTATATTTTTATTGTGGGGTATTGAGCAATATCCTTTTAAATATTTATATGATATACTTTCGAATTATTTCACAAATATACTAGAATTCGTATAAAAAACTTCCATAAACGTAACACTTATTCATGGCTTCGTCTCTGTGAAGCTTCTAAAATATATCTCAATTAAATAATTTCCCCCCTGTGAATAAATCCAATAATCGTGTTCTCAGAACTTACAAATAAAAATATTGTTAAATATATTTTTTCTGGTTGTTGGCTTGTCGGGTAGTTGCTGCTTTCAGCTTACTACGTGAAAGTGAAAGCATTTATTGTCATATTTTGATGGATTCGACCATTGGAAACGTGTGTCCACAGGCTTCCCTGGGCTTCCCCGGGGAGAAAGGCACCACCAGCTGGCCCTGCGGAGGCTCCCTGATCAGCGACCGCTGGGTCATGACCACTGCCCACTGCACCTTCAGCAGGAATATCGAGAGGTGAGGCTGCCGCGTCCATTTGTGCTGCCATCATCAAACAAACGGCAGAATTCTTAAAATAGAAGTCATTGTTATTTCAGTAGCTTGACAGTGATGTATTGAATAAAAATTATATCAATTTTGACGTTATTTATTTTGACAGGATTGATATTAATGGATTCAACCTATCAGGAAGTTCTAAAACTTAATATACTGTAGGTTATTCATAATCTGTGAATCACGTATTTCGTGGAGGTCCGACATTACAATCCATACATTGATAAATTGGTGTAATACGTAACAAAATGTTGATGAAGCTTTTTTAATTTAAAATGATTTATATACCATTACTGCACAACTGTTGGGTGTTGAAAAGTAACAATTTTGATACTGCACTATTGTAAATATAGAAATAAAGATGCAGGATGCGATTTCAGATTTTTAATGACATGTATTTATGAATCCTTTATACTCCATACTCCACTAACTCAACACATCACACTAAATTGGTCGTGTAGATTCACTACTACTTTTGAAAGGTTTCATCCAGAATCACAAAAGTTGGTAATTTAACTAAGTAATTACACAGGCAAAAAATTAACACGTCCCGTTTTGTCTTTTTTGAGTTTTGGGATGACAAAATAACGGTACCAAAATAACAATATTGTTATTTTCAGAATAAAAATATTATTTTCCATGAACGCGGACCATCAGTATTGTTGTAGTGCGCCTGGCAACACAGTATGTGCAGTTCCTGCTGTTTCATGATTTATTTTATTTATATTTTGAGCTGTTTCATGAGTTTTTTAATTTATGTTGATCCCAGTGATTCATATTGATTCATTTTTTAAAATTATTTCGATCGGTTACCAAGTCTCAATACTAAGTTTATTTTTAAGTTTTGTTATGTTCATATAATATTATTGTCTTTTATATATACATTACCCTATGTAAATTATACTTATAACTAAATATGCAATGTATTTATGCAAGAAAATTGAAAAAATCGTGCCGATAAGCTGTACAAGGCTTGGCATGATCTATAACAATAGAAAATATGTATAAATTTAATAAAAAAAAAAAAAAAATATGAGCGATGCTAGAGGGGAAATGAGTGGCTGGAATGGACAGGTCTTAGGATTATTTGCTTGTTTTAAAATACATTACAATTGTGCAACTATTAATTTAAAACGACTAATATATGATTAAACAACAGTAAAACCTCGATAATTGAAAATCAAGAGACCAAAAAAGATTGATTGTGTAAATCGATTGCGTCATTCGAATTAATGGAAAGGAATTCGAGAAAACATCGCAGATTTTCGAATTAACGTGGTAAATTAATTATGAATTGAAGTTTTGGATCTTGTGTAAAATTTCGAATTATATCGAATTTCAAAATGATGAGATTTTACTGTATTTTATTTTCATCTGGAACGTCGTTCATGGAACTGTCGTGTTTCCAAAAAGTCATATCGAAAGTCTGTTAAAACAGACAAACCTTTTCGGTACTAATGCAAACATTTTGATAAAGCAAATGAAGTAGAAAAGTTTAAAACCAAATAAATTAATCAATTAGAAAGACGTACAGAAAAATCAAATCCACGAAAAAATATTTGGATTCGAACCACGGATCTCCTCCTTTCCGGGGAAGGCGCGTTCTCAAATTACGCTATAGCGGCCTTGTATATTTCCGTGAATATATCTTATCTGTAAGTCTCATTTATTAATTGATTAACATTTATTATCCATTCTTAGAGCAATCCACTTTTACTGGTACGGTAGGCACAAATTTCTTTACTTCGCTAGAGGACGCCAGAATTAACCGTTTAATTAATTTTATATTTTTGGACACATTTTATACAACGCACATGCATAATATTCAAGAACACATTCTTATTGTGAAGTCGCAGTTTTTTCAGAACAAACTTCTGTGAAATTTAATACCGAATTAATTAATCAATTAGAAAGACGTACAGAAAAATCAAATCCACGAAAAAATATTTGCTGCTACCGGGATTCGAACCACGGATCTTCTCCTTTCCAGGGCAGGCGCGTTCTGCAATTATAAATAATTTGGTTTTAAATTTCACAGAACTTTATCCTGAAAAAATTGCAACTTTACAATAAGAATGTGTTCTTGAATAGAAAACTTTAGTTTATTAAAAAAACATGTTGAAAACGCGTCTCAAATCGATAAGACAATCATGAAAAAAGAGGAATGACACAACATATTATATACAGTGATGATTTTTTTCAACAATTAGTAATCAGATTGGACAGATCAATACTTGAAGCCTAAAACATAACTGTTCTATAATGCGCTTGTTTTTTTTTTAGCGAAGTGAAGTTCGTGCGATTGGGTGGCGGTGACATCAACAGCACCGCGAAGGCAGACGAATTGTTCACCATCAGCAAGATCGTGGTCCATCCAAACTACTCGGGGGCTTCTCCGTACAACGATATCGCGCTGCTGCAGCTTGACCGACCGTAAGGATATTTATATATTACACGCATGCGCTTACAAAATCATCACAAAGATGACTCTTGTATCAGTGCGGCCGAAACATAATAGTGAGCTTAATAAATCGTCTATAGATGGCACCAGCATCCCTTGCAAATAAAATTAAATGGAAATTACTGAGTTGGTTAATACTGGGTTGGCCTCAAACTATATTATAGTTTTTTCATTTAAGAAAGACTATTTTAAATTTTTTAAATTTTATTTATTTAATTAATAATATACTAGGTGCCCGTTGCACGGCTACGCGTGCAATTTAGCCTGGCGGCAGATTCACTGATGATTAAGTAACGATGAAGAAGAAGACGGACTCACTGTGGGTTGAGTAACGAAGAAAAAGATTGACGGTAAACACATTCCGGTAATGCCCCGATCGCAAAAATCGGACTGCGCATTCGGGAGATTGTACTATAAGATTCGATAGAAGAGGAAGAGAGCTATCTGTGGTATTTTTCCAAATTGAAATCGGATGATAAATGAAAGAGTTGTGAAAGATCGAGTGGGAAGAGAGAACTTCAACTTGTAAAAACCGAAGGATGTAAGAGGAAGTCGCGCAAAGGCCGCGCAAAGGTGAGTGAGTCAGACGGCTCCCGCTTTGCGGTCGCCGACGCCCGCTGTGCGGGCGACGGGTGTCGACAGTCGCCGTGCGGCTTTGCCGCGCAGCGTCTGTCGTGAAAAGACGCGGACGGGCTGGGCTCGTCTGGAACTTTTTACGTTTTCGAAATCGGGCATCGCTTCGCCAACATATCCAAGAAAAACCCAAAATCCACAACATAACCTAACCTAACCTGAAATAATCTTTTTTTGCTTATAACTTGTATTGTAACAAAAATTGTAAATGTACTGAAACATATTATTTAAAAAATTGAAAACAGTGAAAGAAAAAATTGAATAAGTGAAGAATAATATTAATAAGAAGAAAGAGCTACACTTTCACCGAAATTATCATCTAATCGCAAAATACATTTACAAATAATACCCTCGAAAACAATAGTTATATTCAGAAGAAATGTTTTAAAATAAATATATTTTTATATTATTTTTTGAAGAACGCACTAAACCTTATCTAAACTAACACAACCTAACCCAACATTTTTCTTCTGAAATTATTCTCGGTGGTGCATGTTATTGATACATGATTCTGTAACCTGTACGTTGTAATCCTAAAAAATTATATGCTTGTACTATATTGCATCATTATATGTTACGACCTTGGTTAAGTACCTAGGAAAGTGGAGGGGGTGAAAAAGTTTCATAAAAATGCGCTAAAATGGCTTCTCTAATTTTTAGAATTACGCCTATAACGGGGTTTTATTTTTGCATTTTCGCGAGAAAGAAAGCTATGCAAAAATTTTGTACGTAAAAAAAAACATGGCCAGATTCGTCACAAAACGTCATACTTTAATTTTGAATCCGATCGCACAACACCGAGATATGAGTAAAAATGAAATTTCACGAGATCTAGCTTAGAAACGAAAGAAGAAGAAGAATAAAATAAATGTTTAGAAAAATTCACGCGGAAATTCAAAAGACTTGTCTTTTGTAATTTTTTTTAAAATTGTAGCATAAAAACCCGCTGAGAAACCTCACTTAAATGATTTCAGTATATTTTTATTTAAAACATATGTAGGTACCTAATTTAATATGTACACACGAAAACGTATCGCAACCATTATGCCTAACATGTTTAAAAATATTTTAATCGAAAACAGCTGATTGAAATAAATATTTTCGAAAACTATAATTCTTAGATTTAATCTTTTACAACTATTCTGAATTAAGAAATATTTTCTTCTTGTCAAAATCCATAAATCATATATTAAACTTTATATTTCTTACAACAGATGTAATATTCATCAAAAATATACCGAGACATTACATTTTTAATTTCAACAAAACGCATTTTTTGTATGAAACTGACATTTCATCATTTAATTTCGATGGGATATTTGTCAATTTTTCGTGACAGAAGATGTTAATTTGATTCGCTTTTTATAAAATTCATCTAATGGATTGAGTGTTTTTATAAAAAACACAAACCAACACGTGAACCTTTAATTATATGTAATTTTTTAATGATTTAACGTTGTATTAATTCAGATATTTGTCTTCAAAAAACATATTTAAAGTAAAATCATACGAATTTTCAAAACAGCTGAGGATTTTCGCAAAGAGGGATATGTTTAGTTGAATCGCTCGTAAGAAAGTTCTTAGAAAATAAAGAAATTTTTTATATTAAACAACAATAAACACATTAAGCATTATTTTTATCTTAATTTTTTGTGTAAATCGACGCCGCTGTCATCTTTCAAATTTTCAGCTGCTAAACTTCGGTGAAACGGCATTCTATCTTTGTCCCGTTTTCCCTTGTTTCCTGAAGTGAAGCCTTTTTGACTGAAAATCGTTTGTCAACATAAAATATCATAAAAATATAAGAAGGAGACGTCCAAAAAAATTAAAATAAAAAGTTCTTCACGCCAAAGTCTTTGGTCTTTTATGGTTTTTTATTGAAATTAAAATATTCCTCGCAATTTAAGAAATAAATTCGATTGAAAAAGGTGAAAAAAAAATGTAAATTTTGTAAAAAATACGTATATTTGAAATAAATTAGAAAAAAAATATTTATAAATTATATCGTATGCGCAACGTGATTATCTACCTTTTTGTCGATTAGAATTTCTAAATTTTGTCTGGCGGCCGAGTTATTGAAGAAAAATCAAATTTTACTCAAATGAGCGTAGAACGGAGGTGAGAAGAAGGAAAAAATCGAATGTACTAAATTCTCACGCGGTAACTATCTACCTTTCGTATTTTTTTTACAAAATATTTTTATTACTTGTGGTTGCGGAGAAAACCGCAAAAAAGTGCGCGAAAAAGTCGAAAAATACGCAAAAAAATCGAAATGAATTTTAGGCTTCATATAAATTTCGCGGAAACTACCTTACAACTTTAATATATATGAATGATTAGATATATATATATATATTATAATATATATATAATTTTTTTACAATCATACATAGACTATGTTTGCAAATCGATATTTTTTTGTGTGTATATACCTCACCTAAAATAATTATGATTCTTATGTGTGGTGAGGGATAACCGCTTACAATTATAGGTATAGGTAGTGTAATCTAATTATATAACAATGAGAAAGAAAGAAAATAAAATCTAATATATCAAATCTTAATTAATAATACAATATATAGAAAAAGCAGTCTAGTAAACAATAATATACAATAAGCAGCAAAAGAGACCAAATTCAATCACAAAGTCAATTCTATAATAAATAAGAACCCATTCGGGTTCACTGGGGGAATATGCACACAGGGCGCAACCGCAAAACATTCACCATCATGCAAAATAAATTGAACAAATCAAATCATTGTACAGGTATCTTCATCGATTCGTGAGAAGTATTCGACAGTATCTCCCACGAACAACCCGTATCAGAACCAAAAGAAAACGCGACTGACCAAACGGCCTCAAACGGGTAAGAAGCCATTCACCGAACATACCTCAGATAGTCAGATTAAATGAAATCTCCAAGTAATCCACCAATAGGTGAATTTGGATTCCCCCAAGGTACGGTCCCTAGAACTCTACTATTTCCCACTCATATAAAGGACACATCTCAACAAAATCAACGGTGAATTAGTATTCCACGCAGACGAGACCGCACTGTCCGCAAATTATCCTTCGTCGGCAAAAGTTCACGAATCAGCAAACGAGAATAACACCAAAAATTGTGGCTTGACAACAATCTTCTAGCATTCAACGTAAAAAAAAACACTTCAACTTGAATTAAATTTATTACTTAAATTTATTGTAGTCCTCAATACTTTTTATTTCTGTGGATAAATTATTGAAGTTATGTATACCTATATATAAAAAACTGTTTTGAAAAAACGTGGTATTAAATTTAGGAATTTTTATATTACACTTGATATTTATATTATTGAGTTAGTATGTATATGTCGTGCATACGAGGCACATTGTTTGGTTGTGTTGGTGTTTATTCCCGTAAACAATGAAGCAATATGAATATCTTTCTTAAATGGAAAGACCTTTACCCCTCTAGTGATGGAAATTTCGTTCAGTTAACTGAACTATCATTCATCGTATCGTTCACTCAAGTAAACTGCTCACTTTCAATCGTTCATTTGAACTGTTGTTCATTTGTCCACCAAAATATATTGCTGATGGGGGGAAATATGAATCAGTCATTTATTAAGGCGCTGGGAATTGGAATCATTCGTTTGTCTAAAGAATCAATCACTTATATGTCGAAAAAACATTGGAAAGATTGTCCTATATTATAGGACACATAAGTTAGAAGTTTAGTATATTAATTTTTTGCTTATTATTAGTTTATTTTACTGTTGTCACATATAATTGCATTATGGTTATCGCATATTACTTACTTTTTTCTCCTTATATATAGGTACCTACATAGTATGTACTACTTACTAATTAATATATTAAAAATATAATGATACTCCTCTGCTATTCACGAGTTATATTATTCATGTAGAAGAGAAATACCATTGTAAAAAATGTAACTATCTATTAAATAAATAATAAAAAAATATATACATGTAGGTATGTAAAAAATGGCCCATCAAGAATGCCGGATCTTCACCTCCATCCCTACAGATTACAAGAGCTCAAGCCACAAGATCATTTGCAACGGAGACAATTTAATAATTGAGAGGTGGAAAAATCGCACAGGAGAATATTGCGTCTCAGTCACGGCTAAGGAGCTTCACGAAAATGGGCATGACACGGTCATTTTTTTTCAAATTTTTTTCAATAAAATAATAGTTTAATGTGTAGGTACCTCGATAAAAGCCTAATAAGAAATGTAAGAAATATATATAAAGTTTAAAGTAACTTATATGGAATTTTAAAAAAGAATTCCCTTCTATACAAGTCAAATAAAATGATTAGAACGTTGCAGTTACTATGTTTCATTAAATTTTCAGAGTGACGTACAGCAGCTCGGTGCGGCCGGCGTGCCTGCACAGCGGCCCCCCGAGGGCGGAGACCCGGGCCGTCGCCACCGGCTGGGGGGCCGAGCGCCATCGAGCGCCCATGAGCAACAGCCTTCACAAAGTGAGTCCACCAAACCTCAGTGTTATGTATAATCCACTCGCTTGCCCCGTATTTTAACAAACGCAGTCAGGATTGCCCCGCAAAAAACGGCCGGCCGCACGACACGTTACATTTATTTATTAAATTGCTATACATAAAATACATTCATTTCAGGTGTAATTCTCGCTAGAAAAGTCTGTGTTGAGAAACGCAAAGTTTACGATTTTGATTTAATTACATGCAAGTACCTACCTCATATATAAATTGGTTAAAAAGTTCAATCATCGTCTACACTCGGCCACAAATAACAGTGCTTGCAAGAAATCATGATTACCATAATACAAGGCCGTATTTCCGAAAGAGCAATATCGGGATCTTAAGATTGTTATTATTATCCCAACACTTAATAGATGAGAATAAAAATAAAAATAAACGAGACGTAGGTATACTTTGGTGTTTGTATCTTTAAGTTTCTACTTGAGAGAGAGAGGGAGAAAAAAGTACATGACGGTTATCCGTCAAACGTCAGAATACAAATATAATACAAGCCCAACGCAACACTGGCAATTTTGTCATAATGTTACATCGTGATGCGTTGGGAAGAGAAATTAATAAGTGCTTTTGAAATAATCTTTTTCTATAAGCTTTAAATACAGCATGAACTTATTTCATGTAATCAGATACAAATTCCAAATAACCGTACCGAAAATCATCATCACTACTCTTGGCACCACAACCCTTGGTGGGTCTTGGCTTCCTCAATAATTTTCCTCCACTCATCTCGGACTAGTGCCAGCTCTCTCCAGTTCCAAAGCTCCAAGGTAGATATGTCTTTGAGGACGTTGTCACTCCACCGAACATAACAGGTTAAAATAACGGTTAGTGTACTAAAATAACTAGTGTAACCCCGAAAGCTCATTGTTACTTGAACAAAATGTTGAAACCCAGCTCCAAATTGTTATTGTTTCAGGTGACCTTGGACATGTTCTCCAACGTCGAGTGCTCGGAGAAGTACCCCCCCAACAGGAAACTAAGAGAAGGCGTGAACGAAGCCACTCAACTCTGTGCCGGCCCCAAGACTGGCCACCAAGACACGTGCCAGGTACAGTCCGTCCAACTTATCTGGAAAATGGAGGAGGGCGCCCCAATCGACATAAGCGTCTGATACACATGCTTCTTTAGTGGCACGTGAGCATGCGCAGTATCGACTTTGACAGTGGCATGCTTATTAGTGGCATGTGTGTACGCACATTGCTAGAAATGAGCATGCCACTGTCATTCACCATAGAGAAGGGGTATCTTTGGAGCATGTGTGAACAGACTTGCTTATTTATGAGCATGCTTATGTCATTCGCGGGCTTCGCGGCTAGTATTATCAATGCGATCTTCTCAGTCCGCGACGGATGAAACAAATATGGCGCGTTGGGGAGATGATAAAACATTACTTTTCGTGACTTATTATAAGAATCACGAATGTCTGTGGAATACTCGGTCACCGTTGTGTAAAAATAATATAGTGAGAAATAATGTTTACGAAACTTTATTAATAGGCATGAATGATTCAAATCTTACAATAAAAATTATATAAACTAAAATCAAAAATGTGCGGTTGGAAACTCGGGAACTTTTTTGATTTATTGGTTCACTTGAATTTTCTATTTCAGTTTGCAAAGTTTCCATTTTGAACAAGAGCGTCTCTATTCTATGACAAGAGCATGCCACTAATAAGCATGTGTGTTTGATTGTTAGCTTTGGACATGCTTATTTATGAGCATGCCACTAATAAGCATGCCAGTAATGAGCAAGTGTGTACAGTTGTTAGGGCATGCTTATTAATGGCATGCTCATTAGCATGCCAGTAAAGAAGCATGTGTATCTGTACCTTTAGTGTTGCCCACAATCTAAAAATCATCTCATTTGTTGGTCATTTTTTCCAATTGGCTTTTTCGAGTTATTGAGCAGTAGACGACGTGCAACAAAAATAGAAAATGCAAACTAACATACATATAAATTTATCAAAATATACATGATGAGAGTCGCAAAATGGCGATTATTTAAAAATCAAACAAAAATATCATAATTTTTAGCAGAAAAAACACAAACAATAATAATCCTTTTATTCGGTCTCTCATGCCTAGGGATCGTGACTTCCATGTTTACTCAGTAACACGTTAGGATAAAAATCGGGTTAGGGCCGGTTGTATCAACTTGGTTTATAGTAATGTTTCATTAAAAGCTTAGATTTAGCTTGGAACCGTTGTCGTAAAAATCTATGCTTTAACTGAACTATTACTATTTGATACAACCGGTCTTTAGTATGCGTAACAGTGTCTTCCAAAAACAAGAGATATATTTAAACACATATTAAATGTTAGTAGGTACTATAGTGTCGGATAATGTGTAGAAGATAGAACATAAAGCACATAAAAAGCCATACGTTTACCGACACCAGTGTATATCTGATAGATATACGAGTAAATGTATGAAATTCCTGCTCTTTTCGCCTGATCACTTCCAAATCAAAGTCGTCAATAATAATTTTTCCACTAAGCCTTGTTTTTCCCGGGTGTAGAAATTTTTATACCGTATTCCATGGCCGCTTTACGCCTTCTAACAATTTTGAAAATTGCGATTCAGAAATATCTGAAAACAATGGAATCTAGTAGTGAAAAAATAAAATAAAATTTACAAACTGAAATAGAGATAACATAGAAAATATATATTTTTTTTTTTAACCTATCATGATTCTTTACTCCAATTCCTGCAATTTAAAAATAGAATTGTATTTTCAGAACTGTCACTGTTGAAGGTATTCATTCGTGTAATAATGATGTTTATTTTTAAGGGTGACGCCGGTGGACCTCTCCAGATTATCAACCCAGAAGTGGACTGCACCTACCTGGTCATCGGCGTGACGTCATTCGGGAAGGCCTGCGGCATTACGGGGCAGCCCGCCGTGTACACCAGGGTGTCTGCCTTCGTCCCCTGGATCGAGAGCGTGGTTTGGCCCTGAACTGAGGTCTTCTCATCCGACATCACCAAGCAGCGGACTCAAAGCTCTAGAAAAAAGTAAAATAGTAATACACTCCCCATAATCCGGGGTAGCATTAACCAGGGCGATAAAATGCTTGAAAAAGTCAAATTCCTAAGGTAACAAGAGTTTTTATAACGCAGGTTATGAATTAGAGTTAAACTCATTAATTTGATATTGTAACATTCCTTGAATATGAATATCCAATTTTGTAAAATGTAGGATAGCTGTAATGTACCAAAAATAAAAAAAATTCAACACAAGCATTTATTAATCAATTGTTGTTTATTTAGAGAAATAGGTTTAACAAAAAAAAAATCAGGAAATAAAGTGGATGAAGTGCCTTGGAAGTGGGTACACACGAAGATTTAGTGCTAGCACTGATTTATGGAGACTGAGAACGATATTGAAAAAGGATATAGGTTACCAAGTACCTGTGCCAATTTCAACATTAATGGAATATTATGTATGAAAAAATAAATTATTTTTGATTTAGAGGGGTCGATAATTTATTTATTTATTTCAATATACCGCACAGAAGTACCTTTTACATAATAACATATACAAGAAATCCAGAGTAGAACAGCAAAAAATTACAGAATTGATTTAGTATAGATAGTGGTTTAACAGTAATTTAGACAAAGGAGGTGTGAAGTACATAAGATAAAACAAAATTTAGAAAAAGGAGATGTGAAATATATACAAGATTAGACAAATAGTTATAATAATTTGTTTGCGATTGCATTATGAATTCAGGACGGCAGGGTGCACCTAGAGCTTTTAGTAGCGAATCTTTATATTATGCTAAACTGGAATTAAAAATATCAGAGATATGCGCATATGTGTTACCTAGCCTATGCAGTCTGGGTACAGGAGAGTTAAAATGTGAGTTGGTTCTAGTGTTGTCACAAAAAATAGTGTAGGCAGGGTGTACCTAGAGCTTTTAGTAGCGAATCTTTATATTATGCTAAACTGGAATTAAAAATATCAGAGATATGCGCATATGTGTTACCTAGCCTATGCAGTCTGGGTACAGGAGAGTTAAAATGTGAGTTGGTTCTAGTGTTGTCACAAAAAATAGTGTAGGTATTCGTGTAGCTCTTTCAGGTGCATGAAACATAAACAAACACAACATATCAGTGGTTTCAAAATGCGAGTTAATAATTTTATAGAATTTTGTAAAAATCAGATACAATTCTCCTGCTGGATAATGCCAATAATTCGTAAAAATTTGTAATCTTGTGTAGTAGATATTTTCAATTGGGATGTTTAGTCGGGTAACGTGTAACGTAGACATTTGTGTTGGATGCGTTCAAGTGTATAGGTACCTATACATGGGCATTGCAATGAGGAGTCCAGACAAATGAGTTGTTTCAACCCGACTCCTGACAAGTGAACAGTACAATAGTTTGATTGTGTAAATATTTGAAAAAGAATTGTATGAACGTAAAACAAAACCGGCAGTCTTCATAGCCTTATTAGTTATATTGTTAATATGACTTAAAAATGATAGTTTCTCGTCGAATAAAATGTCGAGATCATTAATTTCATTTACCGATTTCAAGGAAATATCATTGATGGAGTAGTTAAATATGAATTGTTTTTTAATTTTATGAAAACGTATAACTTGTCATTTATTAGTATCTAAAAATAGTTTATTGGTTCTGCACCACTCTTTGAGTTTGATCAGATTAAGTAGAATTGATGCCCTTATAGTGATCAAGGACCATAATCTTGATGGGCCCTAAAGTAAAAGCGTCAACCAATCAGAGCTCCGTGCTGCTCGTACTATATTTTTCCCACCATTTCGTCCTTGGTCTTTCGATCAACAAGAAGCATGTAATTAATTGTAAATTAAGTGTAATTTCATTTAGAACGTAGACTTATCATCATCATAATCATCATTACCTTTGGCTTCACAACCCCTGGTGGGTCTTGGCCTCCTGAAGAGTATTCCTCCACTCATCTCGGTATTGTACCATCTCTTTCCAATTCTTTTCAGTCGTTGTTCAGTCATTATCTTTACATGACCCAGTTACCCAAGTCTTTTCAATTTTATAATTTTTTTGGACGCTTAACTCCTTACACAATGTATAAAACTCATTGTTAAGCAATTGCGATAAGGTACCTTGTATAGAATCAGCTCAAAGATACGCCTCAAAATTTCCCTTACAAAAACGTCCAGTGTTCGCTTGTGTCTTTTAGTCTCCATGTCTCAGCCGTGTATATGAGCACCGGTCTTATGAGCGTTTTTTACACAAATATTTTAGTGTTTCTGGACGTAACAGCTCAACGCAGTCTAGATTTCAATCTGAATTCATCCATAATAGATTCATTGTAAACGTTGTAAATATTAGGTCCTTACATATGAAATTGGCGTTTAGTATGGGAGGAACATAAAGCCGATTTTTTTTAATTATAATATATTTATTTAATCAAAGTATGTACCATTGTTATCTATGCACTTTTGCCATCTCATAGGTAGTTCATCGATCCCTTTACTAAAAAAACCATTCGGACGGGAATCAATAAAATCTTTGAAGGCGGTATGGACTGCCCCATCGGAGTTGAATTTTTTCCTTTGCAAGAAGTTATCCAAATTTCGAAAAAAATGGTAATCTGTTGGGGCAAGGTCCGGAGAGTACGGTGGATGTCTTAGACATTCCAATTGAAGCTCCTCTAATTTGGTAGCCGTCTGTTGTGCAGTGTGTGGTCTAGCGTTATCATGAAGCAGCAGTGGCCTAGAGCGATTAACCAGCCTCGGTTGTTTAGCAGCTAGCTTTTCCATCATGGTTTGCAGTTGCTGACAATAGACATCTGCCGTAATCGTCTGGCCAGATTTAAGAAAGCTGTAGTGAACGACACCAGCACTAGTCCACCAAACGCTCACAAGTAACTTTTTTGGAGTCAATTTTCGCTTGGGGCATGGTTTGGCTGGTTCGGCAGGGTTCAGCCATTGCGATGAGCGCTTCCGATTATCGTACAGGATCCACTTTTCATCACAGGTAATGATTCGATTTAAAATCCCTTCATTATTGTGCCGGTTGAGTAATGCAACGCAGCAGTCAACGCGCGTTTGTTGATTTGCTTCACTCAATTCGTGAGGTACCCACCTTTCAAGCTTTTTCACCTTACCAATTTGCTTCAAGTGGATTAAAACAGTTTTATCACTAACACCGCAGCCTGCAGCTAACTCGGATGTGGTTTGCGATGGATCCGCTTCCACAATAGCCTTCAATTCTTCATTATCAACTTTGGTCTCCGGCCGTCCACGGGGCTTGTTCTGCAGGTCGAAATTTCCAGAACGAAAACGTTGGAACCAAAAACGCACTGTGTTTTCTTTTGCGGCACCGTCGCCATACACATCATTAATCCTTCGAGCCGTTTCTGAAGCACTGGTGCCACGGTGGAACTCGTACTCGTAAATAACGCGATATTTCAAGTTTTTCATTTTGTAAACTGAGTGACGCAAAGAAAAAAACAATTGAGGAAAAAACAAAGGAATTACAATTTTTAAAACACAAATACATGAGTAAATAGCTGTATAAATTTGGATTTGGAATTCCTAACCAAAGAGAAGATATTTGAGATCAAATTTGCCAGTACGGCAAAACGCCAATTTCATATGTAAGGACCTAATATTTTTAATATTTAAAGCATTAACTTTGTGGTGAGGCATTTTAACAAAATGTAAGCTATGTTAGTATATAACCACTTAGGAGATTTTTAGTCTACCGGTTACGAGACGTTAGGTTAACATCCATTTGGTAGGAAGCTAAGTGCGTGTTATCCTTCGGTTAGATTAATTCACTTTTATGCCAAATTTTTCAATTATTGCATACCTTGAGTTCTCGATATTTTGAGATACAAAACGCGTTGATGATTGAGATTTATCTTAATATATTTTTAAGATAAATCTCAAACATACGTATCTTATAACATAATCTTCTAATTTTCGTTACATTCTTTTCCGCGTATTGTATAGTAGAGGTGAGCTAATTCTATTGGTTTTGAACATTAACTTTATTTCTGTTGGTTCGTAACTCTGTCTTATACCTTTGCCATCACACGACTATTATGATATTATAGCAACTTTGTTATCCTTTAGTTAAATTTTATTTAAGGCAGCTAAAATTGTAAGCGTTTCATCGGACAATTTAGCCGCGCCTGTGAACGCGTTGTTAACGCCCAGACTACACTCGAGCGTCGCGCGTCGTCGGACGACCGTACTGAAAGCAGCCGGTAGGGGTATTTGTTATGACTGCGACCTGAAGTCAAGTCGCAGTCACCAGTCATCATCGGCTCCGGTCGGTGTCGGGACATCATTTGTGCAGAACCAAATTTACTGAGTAAATTGTTCAAAATATAATTTGTTATCCGACATGGCGCTGGGTTTGGGGCGTTGGTTCGTTGCAGCAGCTGTGCTGTGCAGTGCGGTTCGTGCTGAAAACGGCGCTGAAGGTAATTATAAACCTCTTCTGTATTGATGATGCCACAAGTCGCGAAACATTTATGTATTCAAAGAATACGATGTTTTAGGAAGTTAAAATTTTCCACAATGAATAAATCCCGATAAAAAATGCAAACTTTGATGTTGATTATGTCCTTAAATGTTGATATTTCACGTATGATACAGGGTGCCTCATAACTAGTAGCAAAAACTTCACAGATTTATGGATGGATGGAAGCAACCATGACCATATCAATAGTTATATAGATATGCAATATCATTTAAAAAAAATATTTCTTACTTATTTTTTGCAAAATGTTGAACTATCATTACAGTAATATACATCGATCAATACAACTTAGATAAAGTGATATAAACCTTCTAAAAATATATTTTTTTCAATTTTTGGAAGGTGGGTATTCGGTTGAATTTAATTCTGTGGATTTGTTTAGTATATTTGTATAGCATTGCTGTTCTAAAAAACAAGTGCGCTTGCATATGTTTAGTAGCTAGGAACCTATGACTTTAATTTTTATCTCATCTTTCATTTTTTAATCTATTTGTATTGCACTATTATTTTTGTTAACTAATTTCTTCCATCCAACATGACAGCCAACGTCCGCCGAAAAAGAAGAAAATAGGAGCATATAAATAAATTGAACGACTTGGCAGGGTGTATAATGTACACGCATGAATTTCTCTCGGAAATTCGCCATGAAAGCGCGTAAAGGACAGTAAAGTGTTGAGCGCGTAGCAAGTTACGAGACATCTGAAAACATAATCGCACTCGAACATTTTTAGTTTGTTTGGCAATAATATTTTTTGAATTGTCATATCGCAGCAGTTCAGAGAAGTAATAAAAATATTTTTTAGCTAGCTATATTTATATATTTATAGTATCTTATTGGCGGTCCACGGAGAGCAGCGGTAGCAACGTGCTATCGTCGTATCGCCGCCTTCAGGTTTGATGGCCCGGGGCTTGAACCCCATCTCCGACGTTTGATTGTTTTTACTCCCTTTCTTTTAACTCGTAGCGTCTGCTCGCTTGTCTGTCGAAAAAACTTTGGATAGATTTTTAATCCTTTTCCCGTGATCCAATCGAGTTGAAACTTTGCAGGCAGACTCGCGGCGACGATACAAACGATCTAACAAATTTTCGTTTAAAAAAATTAATAATTATAGTATAATTTTGGATTTTCGAAATTTTTTATTACTCCCTTTCGTAGCGTCGCCCGACTCAAGCCCAACGCGTGGGGTAAGCGCCAATCCTGTTTCAACTAGTAAATGAGAAAAGGAGTATAATAAAAACTTGGTTTTTATGGGTTAGTTTTTTGTAGCCGTGAATTCGAACGAAATTATGGACGTTATCCGGCGTTACCGGGATAGACAGAGGGACGGTCAGATAATGAAATTATTTTATTTAGAACGTCTAGTTTGTGAAAAAAAGTAACAAAACCGGAGAAACCAGTCAACCAGAGAACAGCAAAAAAGACGACTTATTTTGCTGACGTCATAATTCGTGCGTAAAGTATCCTTGCTTCATGACAAACCATAATTAACCTTAAGAGGCTCTTATACATACATATTCAGGGTTATTTGGAAAATATTAATAACATCGCAGAACTATATTATTGCTTTAATCGTGAGTCGAAAATGTTCAGGCAACCACGACCTAATATCAATAGTTATGGAGATATGCGACATCTAAACTAACTAACTAACTAACTAACCATCACGCCGTTTCCCTGCAGGGGTAGGCAGAGAGGATTGAACGCCACACTCTTCTATCCTGACACACCACTTTTGCTTCGGCCACATTCATACATCTTCTCATACACGTTCTACGATTGTTGCGGCTTTTAACAGGGCCATCCTCAAATACTTGTAGTACCTGATCGTGCCAGGTCTTTCGCGGACGCCCTCTATTCCTGTTGCCTTCAACATTCGCCTCATATATTTTCTTAACCATCCTTTCCTCGTTCATACGTTCCACATGACCAAACCATCTCAGCACTCCTTTCTTTATTCTATCTACCACACTACAGCCAGCATTGCATTCACTTCTAATTTGTTCATTTCTCACTCTATCGACCAAAGATTTTCCACACAAGCGTCTTAGTGACCGCATTTCAACCGCATTCAGTCTACTTTCATTCCTCTTTTGCCAATTCCAGGCTTCACTTCCATACATAAGGGTTGGCACTAGAACGCCATTATGTACCGCTAGTCTTGCTTCTTTTGACAGATTCTTATTGCGACATCTAAGTTTGCATTTTTTTTCAATATTTCTGTCTTATTTTTTAAAAAACGTTAAACTATCACTATAGTAACTTATAGATTGCAAAAAAATTATTAGTTTCAATACAAGTCAAATAAGATGATAAAAACCCCGCAGAAATTCCAGATGGAATGTCTTCCAATTGAAATTGGAAGGCTTTTATTATTTTATTTGACTTGTATTAAAGGGAATGAATTTATCATATTCGATATAAGTTACTGTAATGATAGTCCAACGTTTTACACAAAATAAGTCAGAAATATTGAAAAAATGACTTAGATGTCGCATATCTCTATAATTATTGATATTAGGCCTGAATATTTTCGACTCATAATTAAAGAAAGAATATAGTCCTGCGAGTTTATTAATGTTCTAGAAATATCCCTGTATATTTGTTACATAATTTAATTTATCCTCATCAAGTTAATATTGATGAGTAAATAATTAAGAAAAAAACAAAATTCCAAGATTTTTTTATAAAACCTCGTATAGTAAGCGTTGCGAAATTGTATGTCGATATTATTCAAACACGTTGTAAAAGGTGGGCTGTGCGGAACAAGTTTAAGTAAAGTGATATTTGGAATACTTGTTTATTTTTTCGTCTTAAATAATACATTAAAATGTCTATATCTTTACGCACTTCAAAAGTTATGCGGGGTTACAAAAATATTGTTTTGGTTATCTCACTTCCTATTCATCGAAAAGCAAAAGTAGTTTGCATAAAAATTGTAGATGAAAATAATTTCTACCAAAAAACTTGGATACAATTTTTTCATACGAATAACTGTTCTCACGTTATACAGTTTTAAAAGTTTCCATTGTCAACAATATGTCAACAATAAAAAATCCATGTTCATTAATTAGTTCACCTTATTTCTTTATTATTTTATTTGTAGAATTTTCTGGGCTATTTTGTCGTTTGTACTGGACCTCTAGTGCTAATGTTTCGGATCCCACTGTAGGATCCATCATCAAGGCTGTTATCGCCGATAGTATCAGTTTTGAGACGCGCTAAAAAAGTTTGAACACAAAAGATTTTCAACAGCCGTAAAAACATTAAAACATTCTTAATTAACATTATTATTTTTTATTTATTTCTATTAAATTATTTGGTAAATGTAATATAATATAATTAATACACATTTATATCACACGCTTACCCACTTTTAAATGAGAATTTATTCTCGTGTTTAAAAGTGGGGGCATTGTCATATATGTATATATCTATTGTTAATGTAATCATTAGTATAAGACATTAGATTAAATAAGTAAGATATAGACAAAGAAATATTAGATTATGTTACAAAAATTAAGACATTAATTAGGTAAGTAAGATTAATTTTTATTCTTTATTTATTAATACTTTTATTTTATATTTATTAAAACTTTTATTTATTAATAAAATGAATCCTCAAGTATGTAGAAGAATAAATTATTCTCGTCCAGGTATTATACGGTACGACACATGGGCGATTATTATTTTATTTCTAAAAATTAACAGATAATATTTCAAAATATACCTATACCTAAGTTCTTGAAAAGATTTATTGATAGTGGGATCGGGTGGATTTACGTTAAACATTGAAATACTTAATTGAAAATATTTTTCAAAACAATTAATCTCAAAATAATATACCGTTTTGTTTTACCGAAAATTTTTCGGTCAAAGTAGAAACACATTTAAAATATTTCGTTAATAAATATATATGTATATATAGTCTATATATGTATATCGTATTGTTTTGAGAAAATACGAATAATAGAAAAAGGATTAGAATTAGTTTGCAAAAACGAACAAATTTTGACAGTTGTGAGAAAGAAAAAAAGGAAATTCAAACATTTTAAATTGATTTAAAAGTTAAATTTCTGCATTTACCTTTCTTTGTTCGCGCGACATGGGATTTTTAAAAGAATTCTTTTTACGGGTATCGTCCTTTTAAAAACTGAGGCAAAGTTTATGTGGCATTTTAGTATATACTAGCTGGTTGGCCCGGCTTCGCTCGGGACCATAATTCGTCAAGCATAGAATTGTGTTGACGTCTCTTTTTTGCTGGTTTCGGCACCTGTGATTGGATTGCCTTGCTGGACCGTCTTCGCTTTGCCTAAATATCAACAGATATTTTAGCGCACAATCATAACACTCTACTTTCCAAAACTTTCTAGAGCATTCCGAAATCTTATAGAACTTCCTGGAATCTTCTAGATCTTTCCTTTCTAGAATCTTCTAAAGCATTATAATTCTTTCTGGAACCTCTAGACCCACCGACGCACTCCCCCACTCAGTATGGAACCTTATAGATCTTTCTGATAGCTTGTAGACTTTCTCCTTCCAGAACTTTTTAGAGCATTCTAGAACCCTCTAGAACTTTCCGGAACCTTTAAAACTCGCTGACACATTGTGCAATTCAGTTTGGAATCTTATAGAACTTTCTGAAACATTCTCCATCCAGAACATTCTAAAGCATTCTGGGACCTTCTCTTAATCTTCTGGAAACTTCTAGACTCACCGATGAACTCAGCCACTCGGTTTGGAACCTTATAAAACCTTTTTAAACTTTCTCTTTCCAGAACCTTCTAAAGCATTCGAGAACCTTAATGAACGTTCTGAAACCTTCTCTTCAGTTTGGAACCTTATAGAACTTTAAGGAATCTTCTGGAACGTTCTCTTTTCAGAAGTTTTTAGAGCTTTACCGAACATTCTGGAACCTTTTAGACTCACAGACACACTCCCTCACACTGTTTGGAACGTTAGAGATCTTTGGGAAATCTTCTACAGCGTTCTCCTTCCAGAATATTCGAGAATTTAATTGAACATTTTAGAACCTTCTAGGTTCACCGACACACTCCGCCACTTTGTTTGGAACCTTTAAGAACCTTCTTGAACTTTTTCTTTCTAGAATCTTCTAAAGCATTCGAGAACCTTCATGAACGTTTTGGAACCTTCTTGACTCACAGTCACTCTCCGCCACACTGTTTGGAACATTCTTTAGAAGAATAAAGAATCTTCTACAACGTTCTCCTTCCAGAACATTCCATAACTTTATCAAACGTTCTGGAATCTTATAGAGTCACAGATACACTCCGTCACTTTGTCTGGAACCTTATAGAAGTTTCGTTAATCTTCTAGAACGTTCTCCTTCCAGAACTTTCTAGAGCTTTATCGAACATTCTGGAACCTTCTAGACTCACACACACTCCGCCATACTATTTGGAACGTTATAGAACTTTTATGAATCTTCTAGATCGTTTTCCATTCAAAACATTATTGAACTTTATCGAACAGTCTGGAACCTTATAGAATCACAGACATACTCCGCCACCAGAATTTTTATTTATTTTTTATTTAAAAAAACCTTTATCAAACGTTCTGGAACATTCTCGACTCACCTCTTAGTTTGGAGCCTTATAGAATTTTCGGGAATCTTCTAGAACTTCTAGTGAACCCTTCCAGAACTTTCTAGAGCTTTAATGAACATTCTGAAACATTCTTGACTCACCGGCACACTTCGCCACTTAGTTCGGAACTTTATAGAAGTTTTGGGAATTTTCTAGAACGTTCTCCTTCCAGAACCTTTTAGAGTGGATCTTTCCGGAACCTTCTAGACGTACCGACACAGTCGGTGGGCCCATTCTGGAACAATCTGAAGTATTTGCGGCCTTCCCGTAACAAAACAATGTGCTAGAATGCCAATTTTTGTTACCCACTCCCACCCACGCTCAGCCACCCCCACCAAACTGGCACATTTTAAATGGGACACCAAGGGCTATCCACCACTATAACCACCAGGGGGTGGTAGTATCTGGTTGTGGAGAAAACTTGGCGGATAGGGAAACACGGGTTTCTTTATTTATATATATATATATATATATATATTGATTTGTATAAACTAACGGGAACAAAATCTTACGACCGGCGTAGTTGCTGTCCATCCGAAGTTTGGTTAAGAAATAAAATGATCTTTTAACAGACAAAACGGTTTATTTAAGTATAAGGTACAATTTTTTGAATATTTCTATTTTATTGACGATGAAATTCTCTTAGTAAGCACGTAAAATTTAATAAAAAAATCAGTGTTTTAATAGTTTTTTGGATACTGCATTATAGGAGATGGAACGCTAATTTTTATCTTTTTGAAAATGTTGTATTTAACAACCTACTTAAAAGTAATAATTTATTTCTCCTCAAAACTTCTATTTGAGTTCAAATAGACAGTTGTCTTTATTCAATTTATAAACAAAACAATAAACAAGACAGTTGTCTTTATTCAATTTATAAACAAAATGTATGGTCTTCATATGATAAGATAACTCTATTACAAGAAAGTTCAAATGGTGCTTCGTGTTAGATTTTATTCGTGTTAATCACGAAGTATTTTGTTATACTCGTAATTTGTAAATATAAGGTATTAATTATATTAGTGTATAAGAATTAATATCATTCAAATGAACAAAGTATCACTAAAAAGTATTTTCATCGGTACTTTTTTATTTTAAATAATACAGAATTGTTTCCATAAAACTATCAACTATTGTTGTTGAATATTAAAAAAAGTACAATATGTTTTAAAGACAGGCTGTTACCCAGCAGAGCCAATCAAATACTCAAAAGAAACTTGATGTAGAGTCCATTCACTTTAGACCTTTAGATGAGCCACTTGCATTAAGGTACAGATACACATGCTTCTTTACTGGCATGCTAATGAGCATGCCACTAATAAGCATGCCCTAACAACTGTACACACTTGCTCATTACTGGCATGCTTATTAGTGGCATGCTCATAAATAAGCATGCCCAAAGCTAACAATCAAACACACATGCTTATTAGTGGCATGCTCTTGTCATAGAATAGAGACGCTCTTGTTCAAAATGGAAACTTTGCAAACTGAAATAGAAAATTCAAGTGAACCAATAAATCAAAAATGTTCCCCAGTTTCCATCCGCACATTTTTGATTTTAGTTTGCCTATTAATAAAGTTTCGTAAACATTATTTCTCACTATATTATTTTTACACAACGGTGACCGAGTATTCCACGGACATTCGTAATTCCTATAATAAGTCACGAAAAGTAATGTTTTATCATCTCCCCAACGCGCCATATTTGTTTGTTGTCGCGGACTGAGAAGATCGCATTGATAATACTAGCCGCGAAGCCCGCGAATGACATAAGCATGCTCATAAATAAGCAAGTCTGTTCACACATGCTCCAAAGATACCCCTTCTCTATGGTGAATGACAGTGGCATGCTTATAAATCAACTGGCGGTTGATTTTTGAGCATGCCACTGGGTGGCATGCTCATTTCTAGCAATGTGCGTACACACATGCCACTAATAAGCATGCCACTGTCAAAGTCGATACTGCGCATGCTCACGTGCCACTAAAGAAGCATGTGTATCAGACGCCTTAGTGTGAGTAACGGCCCGTTTACAAAATCTTGTAACATTCTTTTTTTGAGTAAATGACAAGGCAAAAAATATTCATATATATAATTCAGTGTATTCGCAGGTCATTCTTAAAAAACTTGTACCCTACCTGAATCCGAGCTCCACGGATAATTAATCAAACTAAAAAAGGTTGTTAACCGATCGCCATTTTGTACTATCATTTCGGGGAATGAACGCCGCCTCGAAAATAAAACAGGCAAGTACGAAAATGACCCAAACTGGTTGACCTCGCCTGGTCGAGCAGGGAAGTGAGTAATTAGACTAGTTTTTTATTAACTTTTTGCGCGAGTAAACTCCTGTGTCGTGATAATGATGTCAGAATAAAAAAGTCAAGCCACTCAAAGAATGGGTAGAGACGTCTCAAGGAAACTTCTTTGAGTGCGCTTGAGTATGTTCAAATAGTCAAGGGTCACCTTCACACTGATTCAGGTTGAAACGTACTACTAAAACTATACTACTAAAAAAAAACATACTACTAAAACGCTACGCGACGTGTCGACACTTGATGCGAATCATGCACAACACGCCATGTGATGCTACAACACGCTTTGTTAGTATCATAAAGGACGGAAGTGTATTGACGTGGCCATAGATTTACTATTTAAAGACGAGCTGGATGAAGATTTCGAAGAAGGTTTATAGCAGATTTTAGGAATATGTTTTATACAGAAACAGTTGAATAAAAAAAACGAGCGAGCCTTACAGTAGTCGCATATGATGTGTAACATTTGACATTGCACAATTAAAAATATCAAATGAGCAGCACTTGTCAATACTGTTTACACTTTTATTTTTAATTGTAAATCTCACAATTAAAAATATCAATTGAGCATTTGTTTAAATGAAAGCAAAGTATTTAAACAAAATTTTAAAAAGCTAATTCCTTTATATTTATTAATTAGTAAATACAAGTAAAGAAAATGTATGTGCATTTATTTATTATTGAATTTTGCCGCACCAGGTAGGCACCGCATATCTACCTACATGCGCATTTTGTTTAGAAATATGGTTGGTCAATTATATGTTTTTATTTATTTTCATAGATGGCGGTAGTGTGCCACCATACATATTCTTTGAAAACTTCGAATAAATATTTAAAAATAATCACATAAATTATATAAAATTTGAGAATGTAAATCATTAAGGCTAGTTATTGTTTACATTAATGTTAAAAAAATAAGTATTTATTGGATAGTTTCGAAAATATAAGCCCAAATATATCAAAGTTACAACTTCCATGCACTTGACACCAGCCTAGCAACATATATACAAAATCAAAAGCATTGGCTGGTAGTGTGCGTCTTCGCTGTGATGGCACTTGCTGGACATTGTTTTATTTATAAACGATAATTTTTTGTCCACTGTGCGTGCTCCGCGCGCGATCATTGGTTAAATGAAATTGCGCGCGTCTTATTTCTTGTTACGCATTCCGTCCCTTTTCACGAAATCACTGCCATCTTTCCTCTCGCTTTCCTGCAATCTGGCAGGAAAGCGAGAAGAAAGATGTTTCATATCAAAAAAAAATTCCAAAGCATTATTTCTAATACGTGACGCGTGGTGTCGGGTGTTAACAGGAAACACACTGCGTGTGATGCATCGGGTGGCGTGTACGCTCCCTCTCCCGGCAACTCGTCGACCTGGAGGTTGCGTTTCATCACATGGCGTGTTGCCCATTTGTATTTGACCATATTAAACACACATATGATTGATAAGTACTGACATGTTTTAGTAGTATGTTTCAACCTTTATACATGTATTCGATCAATCGCCGCGTCGTCCATTACTTCCGCTGCGCTGGCGTAACAAATATCTGGGTGTTCAAAAGATGCCACGTTCAAATCCAGAGAGGACCGATATTTTTAAAAGTTTTATTGATAAACAAAAAAGCATCAACTTCTTTAATAATCGCAAAATATCTTTGTCGTAATATTACTTATATTTACAAAAAGAAAACACTTTGTATAAAACCAACATGTTTTGGGGCCAATGGTCTCTTCATTAGGATACAACGTAAACTAAATGTAAAAATGTAGAAATATAAACAGAAACAAAAAATAAATATTATTATAAATAAACAAAACACTATTTTGATATTAACACGGGATTAGAAATTTTATTTAGAAATGACAAAGGATTACAATTAGATAAATAACTAAATTTATTTTCACATTAGTTCATAATTAATTATTCAAATCTTATATATTTATTTTTTGTTTTTGTTAATGTCTATATTTGAATTTTTATTTTTAGTATAAATGTTGTATCCCGATGAAGGGACCATTGATCCAAAACATGTTGATTATTCAATAAATAGCGGTTTTATAAAAAGCGTTTTTTTTATTAATATAAAATGTATGTTTGTTTGTGATGTATGTTTGTAATAGTAATAATAATAAATAAATAAAGTGAGAGTGAGAGCAAGAATCCAGGCTGTGTTTATTATAATAATTTTATTTAAAATAAATAACTTTGCAAACACCACTTTTTTATTGAAAAAATTTTTTTTTTGTCATCCCGACGAAGAAGCCATTGGCTTCAAAACATGTTGAATTTTTTTCAATAAAAAAGCGGTGTTTACAAAGTTATTTTATATAAATTATAATTATGTCACCACAAAATAATTTTGCTATATCTGAAGAAGAAGTTTAATAATTTAACTTGTAAAAGTGTTATAGCTATAGAGCTGAGTCAGTTTTGTTTCAGTTTCTGACTAATTCGTCAAATTTATTTTATGTGCATCAACTTCGCAAGATTTCATCACTAATCTGACTAAAAATTCGTTTTGAATACTACTATTTAATAATTAGTAGTTGTTGAATTAGTACTCGATACTAATTATTCGTTACTCGAGTTATTCGTTATTCGATGATGACCACTAGAGGAAGCTGCAGCTACACCGGTGGCACCGAGAGGATAGAAAGCCTAGGAGGGTCTGCTCTGGCAATCCAGCAGAGAAGTCCGGGGTTGGAATGCGCGAGGCTGCCGTGCTAGGCGCTTGCCAGACTCACCAGCGACTGATTGACCCGTCATGTGTACCCACGCCGGGGTTATAATTACGCGGTATTATTAACCGAATATATAATGTATTTTTATTAGAGATATAGAACATTAAAATGAAATAAAACTCATAAAAACTTTGTTAACGGGCCATAGTAGGTATTGGCTTTTGTTGAAAAGAAAATTTTATGACGTATATAGAGTATTTTTTAGAGGTTTGTTTCTCGAATTTAAACATTTTCTCCGGCGTCAGCCATTTAACAGTTGATTTGTGCTCAATATTTTTGCTCAGTGCAATGCTAGTTGGTAGGCTACAATAACGCTTGCAAATTGTGCAAATTTATTTCCAAAATCGTGGTATCATAAGCCAATAGGTACCATGACCATCATCGCAATTTTTATGTGTTTTGTTTCATTTTCAATTTACATACCTTTAAAAAACCACCCTACAAATTACGTAAACTGGATGTTAGAATTTTTTTTAGGTTTTTGACATTTTATTTAACTTGTATCAAAGCAAATGAATTTTTAATATTCCATTTAAGTTAATATAGTGACAGTATAATGTTTTAATTTAAAAAAGGTATTTACTTAAATAATAATTTGCAGGCGACAGCTGCGTCACGGACTCGGGCGAGAGCGGCGTGTGCACCGCCCTGAGGAGCTGCGCCCCCCGGCAGGGAGCCGCCCCGAAGGTGAGTCGTCCCTGCTGGCATTCTAACGTTTTCGCATTTCTTTAAAAGTGTTAAACAGCGCAGATATTTAATTTTCAAAATTGATATCGACAGATGTTTATTCAGCACTACTACTGCCCATACACAGAAGAGTCTGACGACTGAACAACAAGCGCTTCCAGACATCAAAAATCAAAATTCTATGTGTTTATTTATACTCCAATTTGAAAAAGAAATTATATTTAGTTATTTATCAACGCCCTAGTGGGCTTTTACGATATGAAATATAGTACATTATATATATATATTATAATATACTATCTATATAACTTATCGGTGAATAGCATGCTGTTTCTGTGGGTTACTACAAAAACTTGTCAGATTTTTGGAACGAATGGGTATTGTTTTATGTTAGATTTTCGACATTCTTTTATATGGGGTCTAGGTATGGATACTAAACCAAGAACCATTCCGCGAGGTCGACCCATTTGAGATGAGGCTCTATAAGTGCATATTAAAAGTTTCCTGGCGTCAAATGTTGAAGTCATCCGGCGTATGGCAAAAGACCGAGAAGTGCTGCGAACTATCGAGACAAGAAAGCTGGAGTACCCCGGACATATTATGAAAGGACCAAAATATAGTCTAAACCAACTCCTCCATCTCCAGGGGGCAAAACATCATCCAGGGGAAATTAAGTTGTAAAAGCAGCGTAGGAAGACGCCGCATCTTATGGCTGCGTTACTTGAGAAACTGGTACAAGCGTAAAGGTACTGATACACATGCTTATTTTTGAGCATGCTCAAAACCAGCATGCTCTATTACAACTGTACACACTTGCTCGAATGAGCATACTCTAAACTAACAGACAAACACACATGCTAAATACTGGCATGCTCTTGTCATAGAATAGAGACGCTATTGTTCAAAATGAAAACTTTGCAAATTGAAACAGGAAATTCGAGTGAACCAATAAATTAAAACATTTCCCGATATTCCATTTTTGATTTTAGTTTTTACAATTTTTATTTTATGTCTTTTAATAAAGTTTCATAAACATTAGCGGTGACCGAATATTCCACAGACATTCGTGATTCCTATAATAAGTCACGAAAAGTAATGTTTTGTCATCTCCCCTACGCGCCATATTTGTTTCATCTGTCGCGGAGAGAAGCTCGCATCGACAATCGACACTAGCCGCGAATGACATTAGCATGCTCTTAAGCAAGCCCGTTCACACAACATTCTCAAAAGATACCCCCTTCACCCTCAAATTAAATGAGTACGCTCATAAATCAACCGCCGGTTGATTTTTGAGCATGCTAGTAATGAGCATACACAAATCGTCATAATCGTAAAACAATGACGCATGTGATTTTTCTCAAGTTTGCAGGAGAGTAGTTTGATGTTTTATTTACATAAAGACACTTTATATCATAGCTCGATAACTACAAAAGATTTTCCTTTGAAACTTGGGTTAGTTATTTAAAGTGGATACCTTTAAAACCTCAAATATAGTCAGCGCAGTACAACGACGTTTTTACACATGCTGCATTGTTGTACGATCGCAAATCAGAACCGTCGTTATACCAACTTCGTATAACGACGGCTTAATTAATGAGAAAAAATACACTTTTTAAATACCATTACGTGGCTTCTTTTTTCACTTTTTAACGATCCAAAAAAGTTAATATGGAATTTTTTGCACATCCGTCATTGTTCTACGATCATGACGACATGCTACTAATTTGCAATAGCTCAAAAAGCTCAATAGTGCGCATGCTCACGTGCCACTAATGAGCATGCGTATCAGTACCTTTATTCAACTGAGTTACTCCTTGCGGCGAGAATAGTCGTAATCGCCAATATGATCGCCGACCTCCGATAGATGGCATTATAAGAAGAAGATTGTGCAAATTGTCATATTATTTATTTGCAAATAGCTACAGTGATTAGTACCTAATTACTTATGAAAATAGAACTTGCTGGTATCCTGGAACGGGTCTCGAATGGATAAAACATTGTGAAGAGTCGCTATGAATGGGAGGGGCTTATTGATTTAATATTTACTTAGAAATGGTTTATTTTTTAGACGTGCTCCTTCTCTGGCACCACGGCCGTGGTGTGCTGCGGCCCGGGGCGCTCCGGGCGCTCCGCCCCTCCCGCGTGCCCCCCGCTGCCGGCAGACGCCGTCAAGGCCCACAAGACGGGACAGAAGGCTCACGACAGTAAGCACGCTGCTGGTGTTCCTGGTAGTATTCATCTTGTATAATGATATGTATTATTGGGCGTGCTCCTTCTCTGGCACCACGGCCGTGGTGTGCTGCGGCCCGGGGCGCTCCGGGCGCTCCGCGTGCCCCCCGCTGCCGGCAGACGCCGTCAAGGCCCACAAGACGGGACAGAAGGCTCACGACAGTAAGCACGCTGCTGGTGTTCCTGGTAGTATTCATCTTGTATAATGATATGTATTATTGGGCGTGCTCCTTCTCTGGCACCACGGCCGTGGTGTGCTGCGGCCCGGGGCGCTCCGGGCGCTCCGCCCCTCCCGCGTGCCCCCCGCTGCCGGCAGACGCCGTCAAGGCCCACAAGACGGGACAGAAGGCTCACGACAGTAAGCACGCTGCTGGTGTTCCTGGTAGTATTCATCTTGTATAATGATATGTATTATTGGGCGTGCTCCTTCTCTGGCACCACGGCCGTGGTGTGCTGCGGCCCGGGGCGCTCCGGGCGCTCCGCGTGCCCCCCGCTGCCGGCAGACGCCGTCAAGGCCCACAAGACGGGACAGAAGGCTCACGACAGTAAGCACGCTGCTGGTGTTCCTGGTAGTATTCATCTTGTATAATGATATGTATTATTGGGCGTGCTCCTTCTCTGGCACCACGGCCGTGGTGTGCTGCGGCCCGGGGCGCTCCGGGCGCTCCGCCCCTCCCGCGTGCCCCCCGCTGCCGGCAGACGCCGTCAAGGCCCACAAGACGGGACAGAAGGCTCACGACAGTAAGCACGCTGCTGGTGTTCCTGGTAGTATTCATCTTGTATAATGATATGTATTATTGGGCGTGCTCCTTCTCTGGCACCACGGCCGTGGTGTGCTGCGGCCCGGGGCGCTCCGGGCGCTCCGCCCCTCCCGCGTGCCCCCCGCTGCCGGCAGACGCCGTCAAGGCCCACAAGACGGGACAGAAGGCTCGCGACAGTAAGCACGCTGCTGGTATTCCTGAGCCCGAATACAGAGTCAATACTTAAATGACTTTAAGATTTAAGTACGCTTTAAATCATTGAGTATTGGCTCTTCTGACCGTATTCGGGCCTCAGTAGTATTTATCTATGTAATATGTAATTTAGTAATATGTACTAGTCGTAACAGAGCTAATCCGTAATACAATACAAAACTAAATATATTATGAAACGAAAATCTTCAAGCAAAAATGACTATCATTTGTTTTGGAGAAAGGTGACTTCAAAGACATTTTTAGTAGAGAGTACACAAATGAATAATATTATATATATTTAGTGATTTTAGTCATAAAGTATTCAAAAATTGATTTTACTATTTGTATGTATCTACTTACATATATTTTTTATTAATTATACCTACATGATTCGGAAAAACCTTTGAAAAATTATATTAATATTAAATATATTTCTAAAAATTTTAGGTAATATATGAATTAATTTTTACATAATTATATTATGTTGTATTATTTTTATTCATATTAAATTATATTATTTAAACTGATGATGGAAAGGTTTATAAGTGGATACATACAAACAGAAAAAATTAATTTTTTAAAATGTCAATCTACATAATAAAGTATTCAAATTAAATTAAATCTTTGTACGCAGTAATGATAGTAAGATATGGTATAATATGAATGAATAAAGAAATTAAAAATGTTGTAATGTTTGTTCTAATAATCATCATCATCAGCACTCTTGGCACTACAACCCTTGGTGGGTCTTGGCCTCCTCAATAATCGTCCTCCACTCATCTCGGTTTAGTGCCAGCTCTCTCCAGTTCCGAAGCTCCAAGGCAGAGATGTCTTTGAGGACATTGTCACTCAATCTTAATTTTGGCCTTCCTAAGCTCCTTCGCCCTATCGGCCTTGAGTTCAGCAGCGACTTTGGTGCTTGATGCACGGACATTCTCTCCACATGACCCAGTCACCGAAGTCTGCCCAGTTTTATAAATTTTGTGACGTTTGGCTCCTTAAACATGTTTTATTAATACCATAAATTAAATCTTAAATTCGCCCACTTAGAGCACTCTACCCTACATAACAAATTTAACAATTCTAAAACTTTGAATTATCGATAACCAGATCGTTTTATGAGCTATCTCCTCCCCAACACAAGTTTTTATCCTTTCACCCTTTAAATTCAATATGAATATGTGTTTCGCATACACGATGAATACGAGAACACTTAACAGTGTCCTGTGGAATAAGAGGATTTTGACTAAAACACATTGAAATAAGCAAAAAAATGAAATATTTGTCTTTTGTCAAAATAAGTAGTGCGCAAATAGAAAATTATATAATTGTCTTTTAATATATCTATCCTCTTTTAACACATACAGAGTGCTTGGAGCTGGCCGAGCTGGTGCACCCCTGCGAGCCCTCCACCGGGAAGAGGAAGAGGTCCTGCGCCCGGGACTCCGCCCCCCAGTCTCCCTCCCGGGACATTGTAGGGCCCGGGGAATTCCCTCACATGGTTGGTAACTCTCGAGTATGTAAGGGATTATCGCTAATAAAAAAACGCTTGACCCCTTATTCACGCAATGATAATAAGAAACATTTATTTTAAAATAATTAGACAGTTAAAAAATGTTAATAACAAATAAATAAAACATAATTAATTACGATAAATTATGGAAGTCTTACAGAGACGAAGCTTTATATTAAATCATATTGTGGAGGTCTGGACCTTTATCCTCAAACTCAAACTCTTCGAGCCTTTGTGCGGATCCAACCTACCAACCAAATTATAATTTATCGGTTACTTACGTTTAGCGGCTTACGAAAGAACTCAATATCCTTAGTTTGTCAGATAGAAGGAATTTAAAAGACTTAATATTTCTGTACAAAATAATCAATTCTCAAATTGACAGCCCTGATCTTCTATCTAAAGTATAACTTTGGGTCTCAACGACATCGCGTTCAAAATACATAGAGAGACTTAGCTCTTGAGCTCGTTGGTCTACTTTACGTAATCTATGAGAACTAACTGGGTAAGAACACAAACACTCATCACTGTCGAAACTACATACACTGGGCATTGAGTTTATAGAAGCATTCCACGAGAACTTAACTCCTTTCAAGATAAGCATACAGTCGATTTTGGGGTAGTGATTGCCATACGCTAATGTTTTACTCATAGGTTTGATGACTTTTTCATTCTTTAAATCATATCGAGGATATACTGGCAGAAAGCATTAATTCATAAAAAATCAACCCATAAAAAACAAGTTTTTATTATACTCCCTTTCTCATATACTAGTGGAAACAGGTTTAACGAGTTAAAAGAAAGGGAGTAATAAAAACCGTTAAAATTTCGAAAAATCCAAAATTATACTATAATAATTGAAAAAAAAATTAATCTAAAATTTGTTAGATCATTTTTATATTCGCCACGAATCTGCCTGCAAAGATTCAGCTCGATTGGATCACGGCAGACAAGCAGACGCTACGAATTAAAAGAAAGGGAGTAAAAAATAAGACGCTATACCCTAGGCGGGATGGGGGCGCAAAGTCCCGACAAGGCGCTTCCATCTTTCCCAGTCTTGCACAAGACACGAAAATTATAATCATGAAATAAAATGAATAAAAACATACTACAAAAAAGTAAAAAAAATAATAGCTTTAAAGTTCATTCCTCAACCCGTAGTACAATGTCACCTGTCCGGGAGATAATAAGCAATAAACATACTTCTAGGGTTTTTCCTTCTAATGATTATAATTGTAAGATAATTTTTGTTCTTTAAGATTGAGTCATTCTAAGACTAAAAATTTCGTTTCGCAGATCAGTATTAAACTTTGCTAACAGTTTAATTTGAATAATAATCTACGGCACCATCTAGCGTCGAAAATTGTACTAGCAGAAAGCATAATACCTACGACTTAGTGCTTTCTGTCAGAAAAAAATACAAAATTGAAAACTAGACATCCTACGACAAAATGCATCCTATCAAGATGTAGAACAAAAAAATATAAATTTTCCCATTTGAAACAGAAAATCATTTCATCAAATCATCAAATTCTGACTTAGTGCCTTCTGTTAGTATACCCTCGATATAGTGTTTTATTCAATTATTTTTATTTTTTATTAAATTGCTGAGTTATTTTAAAATTTGTACTGCCTTTGCGCTTGTTATTTTGATTGCTTTTCTTGTGTACCCTTTTAAAACCGTTTAAACTCTGTTTTTACTAATTTGTCATTGGGGCTATGCACCGTACGCACACAAATATATTTTTTCTGGATGTTGGCTTATCGGTGAGTTGCTGCTTACTTAGAAGTTAGCAGCATACTAAGTAAAAGTGTGTCCACAGGCCTTCCTGGGCTTCCCCGAGGAGGAGGACACCGCCCCCTGGGGCTGCAGCGGCTCCCTCATCAGCGACCGCTGGGTCATGACCGCTGCCCACTGCACCTTCAGCAGGAATACCGTGAGGTGAGGCTGCCGCGTCCGTTTGTGCTGCCGTCGTCTAACAAACGGCCGTATTCTTAAAATAGAAATCATTGCCAACTCGGTGCCTTGACAGTTATTGTATAACATTGTAATACCGTCAATTTTGACTTTCTTAAGTTTACAGGTTTGGAATTACTGAATTCAACCAATCAGAAAGCACAATCCATACATTGATAACTAACACGTAACAAAATATTGATGTAGCTTTTTAAAATGATTTATATGCCATTACTGCACAAGTGTTGGGTGGTAAAAAGTGATATTGCACCAAAGTATATATATGTAGACATGAAAATACAGGATGCAAATTCGATTTTTTAATGACAGTTAGACTTACTCATACTCCACTAACTCAACATATCACACTAAATAGACATCGTAGATTTATTACTTCTTACGAAAGATCTCATCTAGAATTGCAAAACTTGTAAGTGTAAAGGCGTAAATAAATATATCCCGTCAATTTTAGAGTTTTGGGGTAGTAATTAGTAATCATGGAATAAGGCGGATTGTCTATTTTTGAGTGTTGGGATGACAAAATAACGATACCAAAATAACACTATTGTTATTTTCAGAATAAGTCGGAGAGATTGTCTCGAGACGAATATCTCGTCCATGAACGCGGACCATCAGTATTGTTGTAGTGCGCCTGGCATCATAGTATGTGCAGTTATGAGTGCTGCTAGAGGGGAAATGAGTGGCTTCTTCTACGTTTTTCTGTCTCTGTTCTTACCAATTTTATCAGGATTTATTTATTTGTTTTAAATACATTGCAATTGTACAACTATTAATTTAAAATTACTTAAATATATCATCATACAACTGTAAAACATCGATAATTCGAAAATCAAGGGACCAAAACAAATTGCTTACACAAATCGATTGGGTCAGTCGAATTAATGGATCGGAATTCGAGAAAACATCGCGGATTTTAGAATTAACGTGGTTAATTAATTATATGATTGACATTTTGGATTTTGTGCAAAATTTCAAATTACGAAACTGTAAAATTACTGTATTGTTTTTTCAAAAGGGTTGTATTTCCAAAAAGTCGTATCCAACGTGTGTTTAAACAAACGGACCTTCTCAAACATTTTGATAAAGCTAATGAAGTTAATAGAAAAGTTTAGTTTATTTAAAAAAAAACATGTTTAAATCGAGACTCGAATCGATAAAAAATTACGAAAAATGAGGAATAACACAACACATTATAGATAGAATTATACTCACACATTTTTATGTAGATACCTAGGTAATGATTTTTTTTATTTGACAGCCGCTTTTGGCATCAATTTTTGATGCTTAAAACATTATTATCTGTCAAATAATGCGCTTGTTCTTGGTTTTTCAGCGCAGTGAAGTACGTGCGATTGGGTGGCGGTGACATCAACAGCACCGCGAAGGCAGACGAAATGTTCACCATCAGCAAGACCGTGGTCCATCCAAACTACTCGCGGGCTTCTCCGTACAACGATATCGCGCTGCTGCAGCTTGACCGACCGTAAGGATATTTATATATTACACGCATGCGCTTACAAAATCATCCCAAAGATGACTCTTGTATCAGTGTGGTCGAAACATAATAATGAGCTTAATAAATTGTCCGTAGATGGCACCAGCATCCCTTGCAAATAAAATTTAGTTGGTAATTACTGGATTGACCTCAAACCACATTACCTCTAGTGATGGAAAGTTTCGCGCAGTTGACTGAAGTATCGTTCATCGTGTCGTTCAAATGAACTTCACACTTTCAATCGTTTATTTGAACTGTTGATTTTCAATCGTTCATTTGTCCACCCAGATATATCGCTGATGGGTGGGATATGGATCAATATTTTATTAAGGGACTGGGAATCGGTATCATTCGTTTGCCTAGAGAATCATTCACTTATATAAAACATTGGGAAGATTGTCCAATATTTTGCGACGCAGTCAGAAATATGAAATATATATGTAAAGAGTGGCCCATCACTAACGCCAGATTTTAATTCCTTACATCTTTGGTTATTGAACATTAGCAGAACCATTTTACAACGAATTATTACTAAAGACCTTGAGCTCCGTCCCTTGAGGTTCAAGAGCTCAAGCCACAACATCGCTTGCAACGGAGGCAATTTAATAATTGGGCCATGGAAAACACGCAACACGGGTATGTTGCATCTCAGTCACGGCTGAGGAGCTTCGCGGAAATTGACATGACACGGTTATTTTTTTTTTCGAAAATTTTTCAATAAAATAATAATAAAAGAAAAAATAACAGATCACCTCCTAGCAAAAAAATCACATAATCTTAACCTTAATTTCAGACTCCCAGGGTGGGGTGACCACTTAATTATTAAAATAGTAAATACTTAATAATAATAAATAATATATAATAAATGAAAAATAATAAATAATAAACAATGAATTATAAATAATAAATGCGTCTTAGATGGTCATGAGACGGCATATTCCTGAGTTCGCTTACAGTGTAATATAATCAAATTAATGTACATAATTCAGTCTATAACACATATATTTATATGTTAAATAAAACGGATATTTTGTACGAAGAAAGGTAAGAGATTACTGAGAAAAAAATCTCGAAGTTTCGCTGGAGTCTTATTCAGCGTCACCGGGAGAGCGACCTATTACGGCGGAGGTGTAGGCCGAACTGAATAAAAAGTAAAAAGTAAAAAGTAAAAAGTAAAAAGTAAAAAGTAAAAAGTAAAAAGTAAAAAGTAAAAAGTAAAAAGTAAAAAGTAAAAAGTAAAAAGTAAAAAGTAAAAAGTAAAAAGTAAAAAGTAAAAAGTAAAAAGTAAAAAGTAAAAAGGTAAAAGTAAAAAGTATATAAGAAATGCTTAATTGAAGTTAATAAAATAGATAAACTGTAAAAAATATGAATGAAAGTTTAAAGTAACAAACATGGAATACTACAAATGAATTCTCTTCATGTCATGTAAAATGATTAAAACGTTGCAGTTACTATGTTTCGTTAAAACTTTCAGAGTGACGTACAGCAGCTCCGTGCGGCCGGCGTGCCTGCACAGCGGCCCCCCGAGGGCGGACGCCCGGGCCGTCGCCACCGGCTGGGGGCCCGCGCGCGTTAGTGCGCCGTTTACCAACAGCCTTCACAAAGTGAGTCCACCAAACCCCAGTTTTATATGCAATGCACTCGCTTGCCCCACATTTTAACAAACACAATCAGGATTGCCCCGGAACAAACGGCCGGCCGCACGACACGTTACAGTTATTTGTTTAATTTATTTCATTGCTATACATAAAATACATTCATTTTTACTATGCATGTCTCACTAGAAAACTCTGTGTTGAGACAGGCAATGTTTACAATTTTTATTTAATTACATGCAAATGCCTACTTTATATATAAATTGGTTAAAAAGTTCAATCATCGACTACATTCGGCCACAAATAACAGCGTTTACATGAAATCATGTTAACTCTAATAATATGGCCGTATTATAAACTAAGCAATAAGTATTACTATTTGTATAACATTTTATTGCCGCCAATTTTGATGTTTTAAGTTTGATACATTTGAAATTAATGAATTAAATCAATTAGAAAACTCATTATTTATAATTGTGAATAACGTTTTAGAGCTTTCTGATTAATAGAATTCAATAATTTCCAAACTATCAATCTTAAAACGTCAAAATTGGCGGAATTACAATGTTATACATAACTGTCAACAAACAGAAATACCAATATTGCTTAGCTCAGAATACGGCCGATAAATATGTTACCTGGATTGATATTTAGATTATCATTTTATTTGAATGAGAGTCCCAATGAATTTTCGATCCATCATCTTTCTTATCCAAATTTTAATAATTGATTTTACATTTCTGAAACATTTTCCAGCATTGTATTTGTATTGTATAGTTTAGGGCCTAGGTATCTAAAATTTCTTTATCCAAAAGTGCTCTCTCGCTCTTGAGAACTCATTATTTTATTTGACTTGTATTGAAGGGAATGAATTTTTCATATTCGATATAAGTTACTGTAATGATAGTCCAACGTGTTATGTAAAAATAAATCAAAAATATTGAAAAAAATGCAAATTTTGGTATTGCATAACTCATGGTTGCATAACTCCATGGTCACGGTTGCTTGAACATTTTCGACTCATAATCAAGGCGAAAATCCACCTGTAGAGTATGGTGGACTAGCTTTGTTACATACACATGTAACCTAGTTATGGTATTTTAACCGGTGACACACTATCACACGGTTATATTTGAGATTTGTATCTCATTGAATGTATGCTTGGCAACTGAGTTTTCGTAATTCGACGGGCAACCACCGGTACTAGACAATAGTTATATTACTTACCAATCAACCACACTCAAAATCAGATACACATCCCAAATAACTGTACCGAAAATAACAGGTTAAACCTCACTAGTGTAACCCCAAAAGCTCACTTGTACAAAATGTTGAAACCCAGCTCCACATTGTTATGGTTTCAGGTGACCTTGGACATGCTCTCCCAGGATGAATGCAAGAAGAAGTTCCGCCCCAGCTCGAGACTAAAAATAGGCGTGACCGAAGCTACTCAACTCTGTGCCGGCTCCAGGGCTGGCCACGATGACACGTGCCAGGTACAGTCCAACTTACCTGGAGAATGGAGGAGGCCCCCCCCTAGTCCATAGTGTAGCCCACCATCTAAGAATTATATCATTTTTTGGAAATATTTTCCAATTTTTTCTTAATCAAGTTCAAATTGTAAATGTTAAATTGTGATCACTAAGTCAGCCAGATAGCCTGGCCAGCCACATAGGTCATAAGCCTAATATTTCATAACTCGTTTATTCTTAAATGGGTTTGTCACACTTACTTTTAATGGGGAATACCTACCCACAAAGCGCGAAAAAAGGAAATTTTTGTGAATTTTTTTAAGGAAACCTACATGAATTATGGTATTGGTATCATTTCTACATGAAAGTACATATTTTTATGAATATGTTAAATTTTTTTTTTAAATATTCAACATTGTCGATAAATTTTTGGATTCTGTCGACTGCCGAAAAAAGTTCCTCCGCGGTGACCACTTCCATTTCATCTGTAATCATCAGAATAATAAAAAAAAAAGAATATCAAAATTGACACTATTATTTAGTATTTCACGTAGGATTTGTTGATAATATCGATATTCGACAAAATAGTAGGCGTTTGAATTTAAAATAGCGGTTTTTAGGGAAAAATTCGGGTTTATTAAAACGATAAAAAAAACTACGTCACACAAAAAATCTTACAACAAAGACTAGATACTTATGTATAGAGTAACCAAAAGAAATACCAAGTTATTTGGTTCAGTGGTTGCGGAGATATTTTGGTCACCGATTTTTAAAACATGGTTTCGAGTAAAACGTGTTTGAAAATTGAGTAATGAATAAATCGCGAAATTTTTCAACTTACATAAAATCATCGATAGTATAAGTCCTCCACCTAGCTTTGAATTCCCATATCATCGAGCACTCTTCACAAACATAATAAAAATATGTCTAAAGTTTTTATTATGAAAGAGTTTGGCTGGCAGCTACCTGCATGTAGCGCGGCGCCGTTCTGCGCGGTGGTAATCAACAAAGGGGTGCCACTATTATCAGTATAGCTTTGTTATTTTATGAATTTTTTCTTGAAATTTTCACCAGACATTCTTAAGACCTTAAGCTTTAAAAAATGCAAAAATTAAAAAAACGATTTTTCCGAAATGTCTAGGTAGGTATCCCCCCTTAAGTGATCCTACATGGGAGGGATCTAATTTATTAGATTGAATTGTATTTTCAGAACTGTCACTGTTGAAGGTATTCATTCCTGTATTACTTATGTTTATTTTTAAGAGTGACGCCGGTGGACCTCTCCAGATTATCAACCCAGAAGTGGACTGCACCTACCTGGTCATCGGCGTGACGTCATTAGGGAAGGCCTGCGACATGACGGGACAGCCCGGCGTGTACACCAGGGTGTCTGCCTTCGTCCCCTGGATCGAGAGCGTGGTTTGGCCCTGAACTGAGGTCTTCTCATCCGACATCACCAAGCAGCGGACTCAAAGCTCTAGAAAAAAGTAAAATAGTAATACACTCCCCATAATCCGGGGTAGCATTAACCAGGGCAATAAAATGCTTGAAAAAGTCAAATTCCTAAGGTAACAAGAGTTTTTATAACGTATGTCGTAAATAAGAGTTAAACTCATTAATTTGATATTGTAACATTTCCTGAATATGAATATGCAATTTTGTAATATGTAGGATATCTGTGAAGTACCAAAATTAAAAAAAATCAACACAATGCATTCTGTTTATTTAGAGGAAGAGCGATTTGGGATTAAGGTTTAACAGAAAAAGAAAGCAGGATATAAAGTGGATGATGCTTTGCCTTTTCGCTTTGGAAGTGGGTACACACGAAGACTTAGTGCTAACACTGATTTATAGAGACTGAGTGATATTGAAAAAGGATATAGGTTACCAAGCGAATGGCTCATGGCCTGTGCCAATTTCGACATTAATGGAATCTTACAACCTATAAGAAAAACAAAAACATTTTTTTTTAGTATACCGAATAAGGCGGTGTCGAATATCGTAAATATATCCTGGTGTATATATATATTGATGAGTATGAGGAGCAAAGGCAGCAATACCCAAAAAAAAAGTTTAGAATGATATCACCAAGAATGTTCTTAGGTTTTCACGGCCACTCAGAATCTTCAAGTTTGTGTTTACTGGGGTATTATGCCGTGTTGTTACGACCTTTCGGGCCGACGTTTCGGATCCCATTGCAGGGTCCATCATCAGGGCTGATGATGGACCTAAATAACTTCAAAATTAAAGATATGTTGAGATCAGCAAAGGATCGAGATCGCTTAGAAACGGACGGTGTGTATAGACTCGATTGTCAAGACTGCGATAAAGTATACGTGGGGCAAACGGCGCGTACCATTTCCAAAAGGGTCAACGAGCACAAACGGGCATGCAAACTCGGTCATCCAGAAAAATCAGCACTGGCTGAGCATTTTCTGGATACCGGCCATCATTTTGCATTCGAACCGAAAATCCTTGGAAAGCCTAAGAGTCACCATGCGCGTCTTATCAAGGAAGCACTAGAAATCTACAAGCATCCGATAAACATTAATAGAGATGATGGTCTCAAATTAAAAACATCTTGGTATCCGGCGCTTCAAAGTCATTCTCGTCGCAGACTCCGCAGAGATAGTGATCAGACAACAGATGAATCATACATACAACACAATACAAACACATCATGACTTCGGCACGGTATTGCAAGCCGATACTTAACCACAACACCAACATTCAAGACAACACATCAGCCCTGATGATGGACCCTGCAATGGGATCCGAAACGTCGGCCCGAAAGGTCGTAACAACACGGCATAATACCCCAGTAAACACAAACTTGAAGCAATCACCAAGGATAACTAATTTGGAATTTGCCTACTAAATTCGAGATTTTATATGAAATATAAATCTCGAATTTATATTTCGAAATATAAATAGACCCCCGAGGATGTCAGCTAACAATAGCCGCTTCAAACTAAGGTGAGATTTGATATAGATTTTAGACAGAAACATCATGGCAAAGACAGCAATATACGTTTATGGAAATAGCAAAAGCAGCAATGTCCACCATTTGGTAACAAACACAGCAATCTCCATACTAAAAAGTTTAATATTTATTTATCCACGTATATAAAAGGAAAATTGAGCTGGCAATTGTTTTTTAAAACATTTTTCCAAAAATTCAAGAGAAACTTTCTTGAATGGAAACACCTCAGTGAGATATTGCTGCTTTTTCTTTCGTACCCCTTAATTATTTTCGTACCTTTGCTTGTTAGTGAGTGACAGATGCCATTGGTGACCGTGTGAAAAACGCAAAAATAATGACGTAGTCCACCGGACATGTGCGAGCGAATCAAAACAATTCGAATTGAATTACAGCCGACGATAAAAACGGCGCGACATGTGACGAATCGATTCGTTTTTCAACGATGCAACATGGCATTTAACTAAGTCAATTTTCTGGTTTTGTGTCCACGCTGAACTAGAAAATTAATATGTATGTTAAACATTCGCGTTGCTGATAATAAAAAAACATGAGAATGTGGAAAAGGCAAACGGAGTGACTATGCAAAGAAAGATATAACTACACTTGCTGTAACCCGTAAAAAACGACGGAACATTGGTTCGCATCTTTGCTAAGCCAAGTATATATCTGCATGATCTTTTTGGCGGTCCACGGAGAGGCGACCGTTCGGATTTGCTGGCTCGGAGTTCAAGCCATCTCCGGCCGTTTAAGGGGGAATACCTACCTACGAAGCGCGAAAAGGGCGATTTTTGTGATTTTTTTAAAGAAATCCTTTATAATTAATGGTATTTGTATCATTTTTACATGAAAGTAAATACTTTTAAGAATATATAAAAACAAAATTGGCGGAAAATTCTTGGGTTTTAACGACTGCCGAAAAAAAGGTCCCCCGCGGTGACCACTCCCATTTCATCTGTAATCATGAGAATAAAAAAAAACAAAAAAATTATCAAAATTGATACTATAATTCAGTCTTTGACGTAGGGGTTTTTGAAAATATAGATTTTTGACAAAATGGCGGGCGTTTGAATTTAAAATAGCGTTTTTAAGGAAAAATTCGGGTTTATTATGCCGATTTAAAAAACTAAGTCGCTTTAAAAAATCTTACGAAAAAGACTAGGTAATTATGTATAGAATAGAAATTTCATGTTGATTGGTTCAGTGGTTGCCGAGATATTTTAGACACCGAATTTCAAAACATGGTTTCTAGTGAAACGCGTTTGAAAATTGAGCAATATATTGAGCAATAGCAAAAACAAACAAAGATATGCCAGTATTATCAGCTATAACTTTGTTATTTTTTTTAGTTTTAGCTTCAAATTTTCACCAGATATTCTTAAGACCTCAAGCTTTAAGAGAAAGCAAGAATTATAAAATCGATTTTTCAAAATGACTAGCTAGGTATTCCCCCTTACGGACGTTACACGAAGTAACAGGGATAGACAGACAGACAGACAGACAGACGAACAAACAAGGAAATTATTATGTTTGATGTGGCCAAGATGCTGAGGATTTTTTCCAGCCACAAATCCAGAGATTCTCAAGGACTTGGAAGCGGCAAGACGGGACAACTTGGTGCCGTACCTAATGGGAATTTAGGGTTGGTGGCATGGTGGATATTAAGGCAACATTATTTCTAAGACATGATTTTCGCGATTATACCTTTTTAATAAAATAAACATTCATTATTATACTACCCGTAGTTTTTTTTTATTGAATTTTCAAAAGCGCAAAATCTAATGCACTTTCAACTCGGTTACGCTGGAATAAACATATTATTATTATTGCTACTAGCCCGTCAAAAATGACGATATTACTGTCGGTTCCTAAAGAATAAGTATTTTTTTTAATTATAAAAAAAGAAAAAATTATTGATACTATAAAGAAGTAACGGGCGTTACACGAAGTTACGGCGGACAGACAACGAAATTATTATAATTGGGATTATGGCCCGTACATGGGAATGAAGAAAGATCTTTGATTTGGTCATATGAAACGTATGAGCGAGAAGAAGATCGTTAAAAAAATATAAAGGCGAGTATTGAAGATAGCAAGAAGAGAGCGAAAGTCCTGGCACTATCAGATAAACGAAATATTGGAGGATAGTCCTGTTAAAAGCTTCAATAATCGAAGAGCGCGTATAGGAAAATATATATTTCTTTAAGTATTTATTTTATTTGTTTATAACAGATATACGCCAAACTGCACAGCTGTTTTACGGCATATAAATATACAGGGTTATTTGGAAAACATTAATAACCTCGCAGGACTATATTCCTGCCTTGTTTATGAGTCGAAAATGTTCAAGCTATTATGACCTAATATCAACAGTTAAGGAGATATGCGACATCAAAGTTTGCATTTTTTTTTCAATATTTCTGACTTATTTTTTGCAAAACGTTGGACTATCATTACAGTAACTTATATCGAATATGAAAAATTCATTCCCTTTAACACAAGTGAAATAAAATCATAAAAACCTTGCAAAAATTCCAATTTGAATGTTTTCCAATTGGAATTTTTTCAAGGTTTTTATGATTTTATTTAACTTGTATTGAAACGAATAAATTTTTCGTAATCGATATGAGTTACTGTAATGATAGTCCAACGCTTTACATAATATAAGTCTGAAATATTGAAAAAAAATGCAAACTTTGATGTCGCATATCTCCATAACTATTGATATTAGGTCATGATAGCTTGAACATTTTCGACTTATAATTAAAGCAGAAATATAGTCCTGCGATGTTATCAATGTTTTCCAAATAACCCTGTATATCTGAATAGAGCGACAGTGAATGGTGAACGGTACCCACCGCTTACCCAGCAAAAGCTTCCACATCGTCTCCAGGTTGACATTTTTTCTCCTAACAAGCAGGACCGTGCTGCTCCGAACCGGTCGTATAAACCGTTGCGAAGCGGCACGGCCGCTAATTAAAGTAATTACAGTAAAATGTAAACGGAGTGGAGACTATGGCCCTTACAAAGAAAAGAGTAGAAAAGCTCAAATGCACGCAACGATCCATGGAGAGATCCATGCTTGGAGTGAGCCTAGGAGAATTAGAAGTGACGAAATTAGGCGCAGAACTAGAGTAGTGGATATCATGGATCGTGTAGCGAAGCTAAAATGGCAATGTTCAGGACATGTTGCAAGGCAGGATGTAAACAAGATGGCCTCCCATAGTTCTGAAACGGAGACCTTGGGAGAATAAAAGAGGCATCGGAAGACCTCAAAAGAGATGCAGATACAGCCGCTGTGGGGGGAAAGAAATGGCTACAATTAGCAAACAACAAGAAAGGATGGAAGGGTATGGAAGAGGCCTTATCCAGCAGTTGAGAGACGAAGGCTGATAAGATATCGTATAAGAGACTTCCATCCACTTTTCTCATATATAAATAGCTTCGTCTCTGTGAGACTTTTATAATTTATCCTTAATTAATTCATCATACAAAAAATCACCAAGGGACCAAATCCAGTAACATACTTTCAAATAATCTATTGCTGTTACGCACATGTCGACCAGATATTATGACAGACACTCGACTAATAAACGTAGCGTAGATGTTTTGTCTCCCTAGTGACCTTCTTTGTTCTCGTATGTTTACGGCGCGGAGTTTTAATCATGTTAACGTAAACAAATTACTGGGTCCGCCGGGTTGGCGCAAGGTTGGAAGGTAGCAATCTTTTATAAAAATCATTCGCAGACGCGACCGACAGAATGTTTTTCTTCAAATTAAAATTCTTTTGCCATTTTTTTCTAAAGATTTAATATCATTTGAAAATTTTCGAATGTATGTATGGAAACCGGTATAAAAACATGATATTTTCCAAACATGAGCAATCGATTTTCTAGCACCGCGGACAGAGTTTGAAAAAAAGTTTTGTAGATGCAATTATCATTCGTGACGAATCACGAGCGGGTATCGGCATTCCGCGACAAGCGGCGAAGGACCGGCATGGCAGCCACGATCACACAGAGTTATTAACCAAATCCAATTCCTCGAAACGCCTAAACCAAGCGCACTCTGGGCAGGACCAGCCCGGGCAATCGGCGCTTTGGACAAAATACATATTTGAAAAAAAAAATTTTTCAATTCAATTTCAATTGTATTTTACATAAAGATCGTAACACGTATTTGAATGACGTCTGTCCGATGAAAGAGAGTGGCAGACGGCATGGAAGAAAGAGAGCGAATGTTATAAAGCGCGCGGCGCCATTTTGTGGGCTCTCTTTACCACTCTAACTAACTAACTAACTAACTGACTAACTAACTTACCATCACGCCGTTTCCCCGCGGGGGTAGGCAGAGAGGATAGAGCTCCATACTCTTCTGTCCTGACATACAACTTTCGCTTCGTCTACAGATTCATACATCTTCGCATGCAAACTCGACGGTTGTTCAGGCTTCTAACAGGACCATCTTCCAGTATCTGGTTAATCTGGTCATGCCACGTCTTCAGCGGTCGCCCTCTCTTTCTGGCGCCGTCAACACTTGCATCGTATATCTTTCTTACCATTCTTTCCTCATTCATTCGCTCAACATGCCCAAACCACCTGAGCGACCCTATTTTTATTCTATGTATTATGCTACGATCAGCTTTACATTCATTCCTAATATCGTCATTCTTTACTCTATCATTCATGGATTTGCCACACATATGTCTAAGGGACCTCATTTCCACTGCATTCAATCTACTTTCGTTCCTCTTCTGCCAGCTCCAGGCTTCACTTCCATACATTGGTGTCGATACCAGAATTCCATTATGTACCGCTAGTTTTACCTCAGCCTTTGCAATAGCCTTGTATATTATTTGTATACCAAATCATTGTCGCGGGAACATATTGTAAACCAAATAAATATCAAGACAAAGATAAAGTATTTCATCGGATTCCTCCAGCATCAAGGTTCTTCTCCGGGTATACGAGAAAAAACATTACACAAATAAATATACAAATATAATAAACAAGAACACAAAAAGACAAATGAAAAGAAAAAAGAAATCGCCAGGCAGCAGCAGCGTGCTGGTAATAGGGTATATCTAAAACTATACACATCTACTTAATAACTTTAGTACAAAAAAACTAAATCTTTATAATTAACGTATGTTACGTATGAACAACTATTGTCTCCCTAAAAAAATATGTGTAGAGACATGCAAAATTTACTAGAAATATACGTGACTAGCCGAAAAATCGCGGTAAATAATAACATTTAGAAAGACAAAGAAATTATTTTATTTAGAATTCGACATAAAATTAATACAATAGACTCTCGATTATCCGAGGCGGTGGGGAAAAAATGACCCGGATAAAAAACCAATAATTTGAGCAAAAATAAAAAAAAGAAAATAATTACAAACACACGGCAAATTCGAAAAATATATATGTACATAACCCACAGTCATGCCACTCACACTATATGAAAAACCGGAAAACTCGATCAACTTTTTTTGTTTTGTAAAAAATGACGCATGGTTTGTTCACTCGAATTAAACTCCTTCAAACTACTTCGATACTTTACATCATTTCATGTTTCATTCAGATATAGAGTAATAACAATTCTTTTACGTTTAGACTGGTCACAATTAATTGAAAAATTCAATGTTTATTCAATGTTTTTGAAAAATAGATTTAAATAGTGGTTACACGTGTTACACGTGTTTGAAAAATAGATTTAAATAGTGGTTACACGTGTTAGAAGTGATACTTCTTTGGTTCACATAAAAATCACGTATATTAAAGCAATAAAATAAAATAATATTAAAGCAAAAACTATACAAATGTAAAAATATTCATTACCACGACCATAGTTACTTCCTCTGTCTCGTCGTCTCCATTATTAAAATGCTTATATCAAGGATCGCATAGTGATTACAATGTCTACCAGCGGATATTTCCAAACTGGTGAAATTCTGTCAAACACAGTCAAACATCGATAATAACATGAAATACAGAAATCTGTACGAGAAGCCCTCTTTTGGCATTTCGATTACACATCTCAAATTGTAATTCGATAAAATTCTAATATTCAATTCAATAACCAATCATTCGGCATCTTTATGATCAAGATGGTCGACAATATATTATTTAAACAACTGGAACTCTAATTTCAAGTGAATAAATTTATACTTTGATTCTCTGTAATTCCAAACTATTTTAAAGCAAGTTCGTAAACGTATGCGAAGCGATTCAAAATTACTGTAAGCCGCGTATTCCTTTCTTTAAAAAGAAAACTGTAATTACACAACAATACACAATCTTCCATAATCCGTTCTGTTGAATCTTAATTTTGCTTGCCAATGTGCATGAATATCGATCTTCTCAGTTATTATTGTAGTCAGATCTTGCAGAACTGCAAACATTGCAATAAAAATGCATTTTTTTGCTCCCTTCGTGGCGCCCGGTGCAAGTGCTGGCCGCCTGTACCTCACTTAGGCTCGGTTGCGCCAGCAGAAGTAAATTTGGTTCGAGTAACATTGACCCGAGTAACTTTTTTTACCCTCAGCTCAGAGTAAACTCGATTTCGGGTTGCACAAACAGCTTTTTTACCGCTGTCAAACCAATCATAAGGCTAATAGGGTGCCAAGCGGAATAAACCTCAAATACCGCATTTGTCTATGGAATTTGATTTATTTCAGTTTTTCACCACTGGCAATACGTACTTTTGCGGTTCAAAACCAGTTCAAACAAACCACTTTATTCTATAAAACAAACCAAACAAACGTCAAACCATCGCTAAAATAACGCGAAATTAAAAGATTCATTTTAATATTTACAAATTTCAATACGAAAATGACAGCGACAAAATTCAAATGACAAGTACCTATATGGATAAATGTCACATTTTCAAATCAGCTGTGAGAGGACGGCCATTTTTTTTACCAACGTTTTTACCTTTACCCATCTATCTTGGAGAGTAAAAAAAAGTTACTCAGATGTATGTACTTCGGCGAGTTAAATATTTTTACCATAGATGGCGCAACCCGTTTTAGTAAAAAACGTTACTCATGTAACTTTTTTACTAAAACTTTACCTTTACTTTGGATGGCGCAACCGGGCCTTAGTCCAGCACTGAGCCCAGTGCACATAACTATTAGCTGCACTGTGCATTATGTTCTTTTCAGTACGAAGCGATATGCGGACGGCTTCACACTCGTTAGTATTCGCGATCGTATTATTTAGTAAGAAAATACAGTGAATACGTCAAAATTAACATTAAAAAATTGGTTTATTTTACCCCGCGTTGCTAACTGGAATGACGCCTTTTGTCGACAATTAGTGCGAATTGTTTGCTACAATATTCACGTGGTGGGAATTTTGATTAGGAACAGCTCCGTGTTTAAATATATTTCCTAAAGTATACATGTCATACGGTGAACTAAAAACATTAAACTAAGTATAAACACACGTAATAACGGAAAAAACTATGTACGAGAATAGATCTATGCACCCCCAAATAAGAATGATCTTGAATTGTGGGGGTGGCTATCAAATTTATATAAAACCTAATCACGATTATAATTTATCTTTTTTAAAATTAAATTTATCAAAGTAATATTATAGTGTCGGTTGTTTGATCATTGGGTTAAGCAAAAAGCATAGCATAGTTTGTCTGATTGTACGTTTATATTTATCTAGGGAAACTTATAATCGATATTTCATCCCCTTCCCAATGTCCAATTGAGCTGAAATTTCAATGAGTCAAATATCAGATTCACTAATTAATCCATCAAAATTAATTAATCAAAGTTTCATATGGGAAATTGGTTAATGAGCTCGCCATGTTTCCTATAGAAGTAATTTTGTACGCTGGGTAATATTAAAACTTAAGTTGCATGAAAAAAATATTTTTTTAAAAAACCACCCTTACGATATTGATATAGATGGAGGGAAAGCGCCCACGCCTGTATTTGGAGGGTGAAGCAAAAATTGTTACTAGAAAGTTTTTGCTTCAGTCTCCACTTTACTGCAAATATTGTTGCTAGAAAAACAAAAAAAAAATATCAGAAAATTTATTTTTTACTTTTTAGTACCTACATTTAAAAATAAGCGTTTTTAAAAAAAAAAAACTTGTAACATTTTTACGAAAACATTTAATATTTAAAAATTTCGAATTATGTGAACTAATTTTTTATTTATTTGGTAAATGTACAAACTAAAGAGCGGCTGTATTCAGTATAATATAATTAATACACATTTATATCACACGCTTACCCACTTTTAAATGAGAATTTATTTTCGTGTTTACAAGTGGGGTTCATTGTCATATATGTATATATCTATTGTTAATGTAATCATTAGTGTAAGACATTAGATTAAATAAGTAAGATAAGGAAACATTAGATTAAGTTATAAACATTAAGACATTAAATTAAGTAAGATATAAATAATACAAGAAGACAAAAGTGTAAGACATTAGAATAAGTAAATAAAATATAGTCAAGGAAACATTAAATTAAGTTATAAAAATTAAAATTAAGAAGGTATTGTTGTAATAACATTTAAAAGTATGTATATATTGATTGTTTTTGGTAAGATTATTTTCATTGCATATTTTTGTAGAAGATTTTTCAATTTACATGAATCGATTTATGGCGCAAGGGGAAAAAAATTTATTCGGATTACGAATAATCGGGGTTAATCTACTTTGAAATTAAAATTTTGGGTCTTGTGGGTTTGAAAATTTTCGAATTATGGCGAATTTCGAATTATCGGGGTAGTAATGTAGTAATTCGAGTGTTTCAATTGCTGATGATGAATGACTGAATATTACGAGGGCAGAATTTGCTACATTTTTAAATATTATAAATACAATCCAAGTATTATAAATACAATTTTGCTTGAATTTACATAAAATATTCTAGAGTTGCTGATATTGTCATACCAAAAATACATCAAAAAGGGACCATTCCTGTTGATAATGCAATAAATTATAGAAAGTGTTTTCTTGTTATTAATATAAAGAATTTTAACGTAAAGTCATTTTGCATTTGTTGTCGAAATTTAAATATTTGTTTGATTTCACCTTTATAGGTTTAGAAATATAAACATTGAAATATAAGATGTGTCAGTGGACTGTGATATCGTTACTGAGTATTGTGTCCTTGTGTCAAGTGATCCAGGTGTGCCATGGCAGAGTTGGCGACAGGGCCAAAGCAGGTGAGAAACGTGTTACGTGCATACATAACGGCAGAGTCCCTAACTTCACGGCTTCAACTTGGTATATTCTGCCTTCCAGAATGCAGGAAATACGGAGAAGCCATGGTGGAATGCCAGCGCTTGCTGCACGGGTCCAAGGAGAGAGTTCCAGCTGATATTCTGGAGTTCCCGCACATGGTAAGGGCTAAAATGAAACTGATGTCATCGTCAAGTGGTTCATTGAGTATCTTGGCCCTCTCAAACAGTAGGGCCGGCCGCACTTTGGATACGAATTATTACGTACGTATTCGTACGATTATTTTCGTACGTATGGAGCGCGCACATTGATTGCGTCTTGCGTTTGTCACGATCAGTTACTTTTCGCATTTCTCCAATAACGTTTGCGCCAAATGAATAATCTGTATCTTCTGGAAAACTCTATTATGGCAGACTTAAATTATGACTATCTATCTAATACATTCACAAATGCTGGGCAGAATCGAAATGCAACGAGAGCTCATAACATCGGAGAAATATTTAAAAGTTTTTTTGTTCGAAGTACATGATTATACCTCTCCTTCATTAAACCAAATTATTTAACTTACAGATCTTTAGAGATTCTCCGCCATGATCTGCGCTGATGGTCACGCAGTTGAATCACTTTGGTCCCACAAACATTTGTGGTCGTGTATCAAATTGGCAAATTTTTCAATATCCATCGTACGAAATCGCAAAAATTTCCGAACAAATCCGGATCGTGTCGGACGTCGTATCTACTAAATCGTGTGCAGTGTACGATGTTCAATATTACTTCGAAGGTCAGGAATGTACTTGCGTATTCGTACGTATACGTACTACTCAATTTCGTACGAAAACGCATCCAGTGTGCGGCCGGCGTAGTTTGTAGAGTAGGTTATAATTTATTTGGTGTTATCTTTGGTAAGTTGTGGAAGATTTCGAGTCCTTTGAACAATAAAGTATTTTTGTTTTTCTTCTGTAGTCTTATACTTTGGTAGCTTTAGAACCCCGTAGAATGCATCGCGCTGGCGCTATAATTGAGCATTGAATGATGATCCAGCAAGAAGGAATGGCTTCCAGGTGATGGTCGGGTACAGGCGGAAGCTGGACCAGGAGATCGACTACAACTGCGGCGGATCCCTCATCAGCCCGCTGTGGGTGCTCTCGGCGGCCCACTGCCTCGGAGACATTCGAACGTACGTGCCACCTTCCTCGCAAAATACATTTTAAAGTCAAATTTATCAATCAATTAGAAAAGACGTACAGAAAAATCAAACCAACGAAAAAATATTTAATATTATTAATATTTAAAGCGTTAACTTTGTGGTTAGACATTATAACAGAATATTAATTAACTTAGTAAAAACCGGTTTCGAAACGTACCCGTCTCTTCGTCAGGACCAACACTACACTACTATGTTCACAACACTATACACCACAACCATAGTATTGTTAAACTTTCACCAATATTTATCACACGCGTTTTAACTAGCCTACAGAACAATCAATAATCTAACGGGAGAGAGTGAGAGACGACGGGGCCTAAAGGGGGTGTTATCAAATCTTGTGTGAAAGTTAAATTGAAGAAAGGGCAAATTTTCCACGCAACCCTATAAATATAAATATAGTGTCGGAGGAGGCGATATTTTCCCCGTAGTAGCACGTGACCCAAATAAGAAACCTTCTTCACTTTAACATTCGGCAGTTCCCTACTGGTCCCAGCTCTCTGAAGCACCTCCGGTTGCTGACCATATCTTGTTTAATTAAAAATTAATTAACGAAAAAAGCGTCATTCAAAATAAACTGATATTTCAAGGATTTGTAAGCGTAAGAATTCTAACGATCATTAAAATCTGTGAAAAACGTAAACAAGGGAGTTAAAAATAATTAATATAAATTAACTTTGTTTAAACCACTTATTTATTGAAAAAAATCAACATGTTTCGAAGCCAATGGTTTCTTCGTTATTAAATAATGAAGAATAAATCATTATTCATTATGAAGAAGCCATTGGCTTCGAAACGTGTTGATTTTTTTTTCAATAAATAAGTGGTTTAAACAAAGTTAATTTATATTAATTATAATTATGTTACCACAAAATAAATTTGCTACATTTGAAAAAGAGTTAAAAATAATTTTAAATTTCCATACTTAAGTTTCGAGGATAACAGAATCGCTCATCGACAGATGAAGTATTAAACTAATCTCAAATTTAGAATTATCATGAATAATATCTGCGCTATTAACGCCAAATCCGTTAATTATATAAGATTTCTAATTAATTTTTCTGTAATTTTTATCCAATAACCAATCTAATCCAGTTTGTTAACACCATAAAATGCATACATTTTGTACCGCGTGATTCAATTGGTGCGTTTTTTTTTTGTTTTTGGTTGGTGTAAGTGTGGGGAAATTTTTGAAAAAAATTCCGTGGTAGGTATTTACGTAGCTTAATTTGTCATTTATAAATTCGTCGCCTAAACGCCAAAAACTTATTAACACGAGAACTTAAGAAGAATTATTGCCACGTGGACTAGGTACGGAATTTACATTTATTTCGCAGATTTTTTTTTATATGCTTTATTTGTGTGTTTATTTGCTGCGGTGGATTTGTAAGATGTGGCTTGTAAGATTTCTCATCAACTTCCTGACTAGCTAGAGCTCTGAAACATTCAAAATTTGGATGGCTACACATTTAAATAATGACCAAATCATCATTTTCGAGATGATTTGGTCATTCTTCTTCTTTTGGTGTCATGTCAGGTCCCCCCAACGTTGACTATCACCCGAGAGAAAGCATCCCTGTCCTGGGCAGCACGAAACAGCTCTCCAACACTTCTTATGCCCGTCCAGTCGCGTATATTGCGGAGCCAGGAAATTTGTCTCCTTCCAACACCTCTACGACCCTCTATCTTGCCCATAAGAATCAGGTGGAGCAATTCGTATTTTCTCCTCTGAGCACATGACCCAAATACGATACCATTCGGATTTTGATATTTGTCAGCAACTCTCTATTCACTTTAGCTCTTTGAAGAACTCTTGTGTTGCTGACCATATCCGTCCAGGGTATCCGGAGCATTCTCCGATGTATCCACATTTCGAACGCCTCCAGCCGGTTCATGCTACTCACTTTGAGGGTCCACGATTCCACTCCGTACAGCAGGACTGACCATACATAACATTTGACCAGTCGCTGTCGAAGTTTCAGGTTAAGATTGTCATCGCAGAATATCTGTCTCATTTTGTTAAAAGCAGCTCGCGATGCTTCAATTCTGCATTTGACTTCGGTTTCTGGGTCGAGGTCTTCCGCTAGGATACATTACACTAGGATCATTTTCGAGATGATTTGGTCATTATTTAGATTAAAATGTGAATAATTTTCCATTATTGAACATTCAGTACCTGGCTTCGAGATTTTTTCAATATTAGTATGAAAAAATGTTTTTAATTTAATTTTTTAAATTTATTGTACGCGTCAGAACAAAATGTCTAATTCGATCAATTAAAGTTATGTTGAATTTAGATTTCTAATATCTTAGGATAAGTTTGGTTTAAAAAAACGGTTCGAGAAAATAAGAACAACAAATTAAACGTAATGTGCCTCAGGAGGTTTAAAGCCATGTATTCACTAGGGGACAAATCGCGAAACATTCCGCTCGACATGTCGCATCAACATCTACGCTCATGTTTCGGGGACAATGACGCGTCATTTGACGTGTACACACCGGGACTCGCATATCTTGTCGCGGAAATGTCATCCGATGACAGCTGCGGTATCTCATTTGGCGAAAACGGGGTTCCGCGCAATTCGAAATGTTTTTTTGGGTCGCAATTTCAAATTAACGAGGTTTTACTGTAGTAAATTGAATATTATTAAAAACAAGGTCCTTTTTGCAAATAATTATTGTTTTCCAGACGTCGCGGAAATATATCGCCCTATGAGGTTATGATGATAGCCGCGTATCTGTTTATGTTAATGAGTTTATCGAAAAGTAAGAGGAGAAAAAAGAGGAGAATGCGAAATTATTTACTGCAAAGAGAAAGAAGGACGGACATTCTATGCGATCTTCGATCGATACAGCTCGATGAGTTCGAGAACGATTTCGTTTCCCCGCATTGTCATCTTGACAGATACAGCGCATGCGTATTCACTTGTAAACATACCACGTGGTACTGACGCTCCGCGGAATGTTGCAGTGAGTACGCTCGGGTACCGTGCGCATGGCAACGTTGCCACGGCACGTAGAAATGCCGCGCTATGTTGTGCGCGAGGTCGCGGGACAGTGCACGACGTTGCAACGTCACGTAGACTCTATGCCGCGCGTGCTGTTGAGGGACAATTTGTCCCCTAGTGAATACATGGCTTTAATGTACGGTATGAACGCCCATGAATTTAACATCAATGAAATTACACTTTAAATTACTGAAAAGCTTTAAACATTACATTTGAATCAAAGGGAGATGGTTAAGAAAAGTATGAGTCGAGTGTTAAAGGCAACAGGAATAGAGGGCGTCCGCGAAAGACCTGGCACGATCAGATAGGTACTACAAGTATTTGAGGATGGCCCTGTTAAAAGCCTCAACAACTGTAGAACTTGTATGAGAATATGTATGAATGTAGCCGAAGCAAAAATGGTGTGATTGAAGAATATGGCGTTCTATCTTCTCTGCCTACCCCTGCGGACAAACGGCGTGATGGTTAGTTAGTTAGTTAATCAAAGCGATTGAATTTATAATATTTTATACAGGCTACATTTCATAGCTAGTAGCAATAACTGGTGGATTCCTGCCTTGATAATGAGTCGAAAATGTTTAAGCAACCATGACCTAATATGAATAGAGATATGCAATATCAAAGTTTGCATTCTTTTTAAATATATTTGAATTATTTTTTGCATAAAGTTGGGTATTATTACACTAACTTATATCGATTATGAAAAATTCATTCGCCTTAGTACAAGTCGAATAAAATGATAAAAACCTTGCAAAAATTGAAAACATATTTTTTACAGGGTTTTCATAATTTTATTTGAGTTGCATTGAAGCGAATGAATTTTTCATAATCAATATACGTTACTGTAGTGATAGTTCAACTTTATTCAATAAAAGTCAGAAATATTGAAAAAGAAAGCAAACTTTGATATTGCGTATCTCCATAACTATGTGATATTATTTGGTTATGGTTGCTTGAACATTTTCGACTCAATATCAAGGTAGGAATCCACCTGTAAAGTTTTATTACTAGCTATGAGACAACCTGTATAAATATCATATTTAAAGATCATATTTAAAGATTGTCCAACGTTTTAAAAAAGACAAAAATTTGAAAAAAAAAAATTAAGTCGCTTATCGCCACGACTATTGATATTAGGACATTGATGTTAGAAATTTTTTGACTCATATTCTAAAACATCCTGCATACGCGGCATAGGGCCCCTAGAAACATCCAGAACATAATCACTCCTGGATAAATGTCCAGTGCATTTATGACTGATGCTGCTTGGACTCTAAGGGTTGTTTTATAATTTTCAGAGGTCCACCAGTGAGGGTGAGGTTAGGCACTACTACTCTGGAAGACGAAGAGCTGGAAGAAGACGTCATCCAGGAGCGAGGTTTGGTGCAGCTCGTCAAACACCCTGACTACAAGCCACCATCGAAGTGAGCATCAATTACTCATTAAACCACCAAAAATCAACGAGATTGACAAATCATACTACTTTTTAAAAAAAATTTGCGTCCTACTAAATAATGTACTCCTTTGTAACTATAGGCAAAGGCAGATAAATCCAAAAAATATATAATGTAGTCATTGAGAATTACCAATTTATAATGTATTGAATTTGACATTTTATAGGAAACATGATTTTGGAAGGGATAGATAAATAAAATCTAGAATATATTCTAAATTAGTATTCCTCGGTGACTGCATACATTTAAAACATTTTTTAAATTTTTTGGATCGCTGCCTTAACTTTCATACCCCACATTTAGGAGTGGCTAATATATTTGGCTTTTGTGCATAAATCAGATTTAATAAAACGAAAGTTTACGAAATTTTTGTCTTGGTACATTTTTTCGACTTTGCAGAGACGGTTTTAATAACAATTTTCAATGTAATATTTTAAATCTTACTGAGGATTGAAATACACACATTCAATTAAGATCCTTTAAGCTTCCTCCCTTCTATGTGATATATTTATTGTCAAAATTGGTTGGCAGTTGAATGGTCAATATTTAATACAGGGTATAACAGAGCTAGTCCACAATACTTTACAGGTGGATTCCTGCCTTGATTATGTGTCGAAAATGTTCAAGCAACCATAAACATAGTTATAGAGATATGCAATATCAAATTTGCATTTTTTTCAATATTTCTGACTTATTTTTTGCAAATCGTTGGACTAACATTACAGTAACTTATATCTAATATAAAAAAATCATTCTCTTTAATACAATTTTCATAAAATTCTAATTGGAATTTTTTCAGGGTTTTTATAATTTTATTTAACTTTTATTGAAACGTATAAATGTTTCGTAATGGATATAAGTTAGTATAATGATGGTTCGACATTATTTAAAAAATAAATTTGAAATATTGAAAAAAAAATGCAAACTTTGATATTGCATAAACTCCACAACTATTTATGTTAGGTCATGATTAAAGATAGCTCTACTTCACAAAAGGGGGGAGAGCAAAATAAATATAGCATAAAGATATGTCAGAAATACATTTGCATATACATATACGAGGTCTGGATAAAAGAAAAAAGAAAACGGTTTCATGATATTAATTTACAAATTCGCCTACCACGTTAGTTTCAAATTACTATAACAACAATTTTTGGAAGTTTCGAAAGAGTGATGACTCAAATTATGTAAGATAGAGAAAAAAAAACGATTTTTTCAAAATGTGAAGGTATTGTAACCCCTGAATTAATCATCAACCCATTACAACAGGTACAACGATATAGCCTTGCTGAAGATGGACAAACCGATATCGAACCTGGGGGAGCACATCAGGGTGGCCTGTCTGCAGACGGACTTCGACGTAGGCGTGAAGGTGGCCAGGGCGTCTGGCTTTGGGAAAACTAGTTTCGGTAAGCAATCATTCTCTCTCTCTCTCTCTCTCTCTCTCGGCACTGCTGATGAACATTTTCGACTCATAATTAAAGCAGGAGTCTAATTGTAAAGTATTGCGGACTAGCTTTTTTACACCCTGTATATTGTCGTTCCTCTCATGCACCCCAGTGGTTTGTGCGGTTTCCTCGCCGCACATTACGAGTGCTTTTGTATCGTTTGTGGCGTTGCTTGGAAACCGCTTAAGCATTAAAACAATGCCAATCTGGATAGTGAAAGAGTGGGCCCGTCATTTGATTATCGTATTTACTCTGCTCGTTTTGCTTGCCTTGCCGTGTACAATTCACACATGCAATATAATAAATTTGGTTACCGGTATATTTACCTGGTGGGGTGGGAATCTTTCCATACACATTTGAGATCTTCAATCTACGAATATGGTGGAATCGGTAGTGGAAAATTTGTCTAATGTCTCAGGGTTAATATGTGGATTCAGAAAGGCAGAGAAATGGTAGGTCTGATTGAAAATGAAGTTCGGATGAATTAAGGGTGGTTGGACTTGGTTGAGAAACTTATAATGTTGCTGATAGGAGGGAGATTTTCAGATGGTTATGACAGCTAAATGAATGAAAATACGAGGATAAGTAAAAAATTATCAATACTTTCGCTCTAAAACATCTTCAACATTGTCATACTACATTCTGCGCAGGGGAGCGTCCATAAACCACGTGTTTCCATTTTGAACTCTTTTAAACACGCTCTTTTCACTTCCTTTCTTTTAATTCGTGGCGTCTGCTTGCTTGTTTTCTTGACGAAAAAACTTTGGATCGATTTTTAACCCTTTTCCCGTGATCCAATCGAGCTGAAACTTTTCAAGCAGACTCGTGGCGAAAATAAAAAAGATCTGTCAAATTTTCGTTAAAAATAATAATAATTATAGTATAATTTTGCATTTTTAGAAACTTTAATGGTTTTTCAAATTGGAATCATTACAAAAGTTTGATTACTACCAACGGCGCCGGCGGCCCGATAACGTCACGGAATATTTAAAATTTGAATTACCCCGTCGCTAGATATAATAGGTACTTCACTACGAATTTCGAAAATTTATGACAATTGGTTCACAGATGACAGCACACTTCGGTTTTTTGGGAAGAAATCATATAACAAAGAGATATTTTTAGAGATTTTTGACATAGATATTTGTCTAGACATGTTTCATTTTCAGTCAATCAATTATTACATGATGGTATACTTAATTCACAAAGAAAGGGAGTAAAATAAAAACTGGTTTTTATGGGTTAGTTTTTTTGACCGCATATTCTGTACCGTTTTAATTGCCAAATAAAATAAGTGAAATTACTTGGCTAACTCTGACCCTCCCCCCCCTATTCCCAGAAGAGGGAGCAGGATACACGTCAACCTCCACAACGGTTGACAAGATTCGGCAAGCTTTAGAGATGGCTTAAGCGAATAGGCAAGTTACCATCAGTGAGGTGGAGTCTTCTTTGAACTTCACTCATGATTTTATTTTATCCATCAAAAAATCATTCACCGTAAAGTCCCGTAGATTTGACGTGCTTGAAACGGTGCAAAAATGGCTGCAAGACCAACCGAAAACCTTATTTGAAGCAATAAACAAGCTACTGCTGGATCAAAGTGCGTGACAAGAGAGGTGACTATGTAGAAAATTGATGTACCTGCATGTTGAACCTCTACCTATTTGTAAAAAAATTGTACAAAGAAAATTATAAAGTAGAACGAAATAACACTTTAAAGAGAGTCCAAAATAAAAAGCTTCAATTTATCAATTTTAAACTAAACATACCGTCAAGTAACATTGATTGATTGATTAAGAAATCTTTTTACACAAAATAATAAATGACTCTGTAGACTGTCCTCATATTGCGAAACTGGAAGTTATGCAGGTTTTGCCTTGGAAACTGCAGCCAATGACTTCTCGACTGCGAGGACTTCCTAGACTAGCAAACAGAAACGAACAGTCAGAGGTTTTTGCCACTTATCTTATTAAATTAAAATATATTTACAAAAGTAACTAAACGTCGTCTATTGAAATATAAAGAAGTAGAGTTTAAATATCAAGGAGTCGTTTGTAGAAAGTTCTTCTAATTATCTTCTTGACAGCTACCAACATCTCGGTTATTTTATGTGCTGGCTCTTATGGTATCAGTGTCAATTGTAATGATGTTTAAGAAGTGTACTTGTGTAATACATAATAATTATACGTATATATAATACTACTAACACCTTCTATTGCCTGTGTTATTGCTTAATATTGTAAAATTACTTTACAATATCAAGCAATATTGTATGCAAAAGCCCTAAAAGGGGTTAATTTTTGACCTGTCTTCATATGTAACTGCTAAATTATAATAATAATAATATAGGTATCCCTTCGCAATTCCAGATAACAAAGGAGGTAGTCTCACCATGATGCACGTAGACCTTGACATCATACCACAGAAGCAGTGTAACCACTCCCTAAGGGTAAATATTGGCCCTATTATAAATAATCCCCAACGAACTACACCGCAGAAGATGGCTCGCAGCTGCCCTGGGCCAGCATGGTACTCATGGTACACATGGTATTCCGCCCGACCACCTTTTCTTAATAAAACAACATTGCTATTTTCTAGATTGTTTTCCCAACACTCAAATATGGAGAAATGTCCATAAATCCGTCAGAGGTCAATAGTACATCACTGTAATGAAAATATTGACTTATTTTAATATTTGAGCTCTTTGGAGGAAGAAAGTATTAAAGGTCAGAAACAAACTGATTTCTGCTAAATTTCCAAAAGAAATTAAAAAATATAATAATTTTGTTAATAATCTGTAAGAATGTCATATTATTGTCATATTGCTTTAAAAAACCATTACAGGCAGAATTGCGGGAAGCCTCAAAATAGGGCATAAACTGCGACATAATTATATGAATAAAAATTGTAATAAATTGTAATAACACGTACGAATTGAATGTAAATTTGTCATGTCCGTGTTATTTTTTTTAAACAAATTAAATTGAAAAAAAATATGTCAAACACTATGCTGCGTTTGGACACTCTATGTTTGCCTAATTGATTTTTTTCCAAGTCCATGACCCGCCGCGGAGGAGTCCTGTCCCGCGGGATCCTGGCCAGCCAGCTGTGCGCGGGGGACCTGGCGCGCGGGGGCCGCGACACCTGCCAGGGGGACTCCGGGGGCCCGCTGCAGATCCTCCCAGAGGTACGGTCTTGGTTCCGTGCCGTGGTCATCCTCAGCGGATGCTACAAGATGCGCAAGATTAACTGTAAATGGTTACGGGTATTTTATACGAACCGTATGTTTTTCCGAGAAACGATTCTCGACGTTTCGTTGAAGTCGTATTCAACGTCATCAGGAGAACAACCTGTACCCGCGGAGGTATAGGGAGGACTGTTTAACGTTTCCGGGGGCGTAAACTACAGTTAAATATGTCTAACGACCGTAATAATAACCTCAACTGTTTAAGATGCACAAGATTCAATATCGCCGATCCTGACGCGATGTTTGCTAGTTGGAAATAAAACTTTCTTTGTTATTTTAATTGCATTATACCTACACCATCTTCAGGCATCAAAAATAAATTCAATTATTTTTGACGTAACTATAGCAAATACGAAATCGTTTTATCATCATTTTTACGGTCGTAAATCACAGGCATATGTCGAATGTCCCTATGTATGCTGTCGAACCTGCAAAAATTCGATTTTTGTTATAGGGGAGAGGCGTACAAAATGACATTGGCGGGTCAAATGGCACACCTACTTTTCTCCAAAACCGCTAACGTAAACTTTGTCATACATTCCTCTAAAGAACCGCTTAGTAACGGGTCGTAACCTGTGGTGGCACCAGTCGCGTCCTTTGGGCCGTTTGGTGCGGACGTACGTTTGTTTGATTTTTGCAGTGACGAGTTTCAAGCAGATAGATTTCCTTTCTCGTAAAAGTAAGTATTTTTTAACTTTCATTTGTTTGTGATTGTCGTAATTTGATTACAAATAGATTAAATTACTTCGATAAACTTTTGATAACTCAAAATTCTAAGTACACTTTCAGTTATTGTTTTCTAAATTTGAAGGCTATTAGGCGGACAAAATGGCATACGTCTTGTTCGAGTAAAATGGCATACTATGTCATTTGACCCAGCATTTTTTTTATTTAGAGATTAAAGAAGTTTCAACGGCAGCAGAAGAACTATGCATATCCACAGCAAGTCCAGCTCAGGTGAAAGCAGCAAATTCGGTATCGCTTGTAATTGCAAGCACATCGCTCACAATGCACGTCCACTTTCGCCAGCCCAATCTACAGATACAGCTACTGAAATTCTTACGACACCCACAAATATTTGTGTCTCAAAATATTTGGATTTTAGTTCCGACAGTGAAAATGATTTCTCTTCCTTACGAACTCATACTGAAGTCGAGGATGATGATAAAAATTGTTCTTATATTTATTGCAATGACCTTTTTACTCCAGGTCCAAGCCAAAATAAGTCTGGCTAATGTGTTTGACCTGTAAGAAATGGGCCCATGCATCATGTGCAGATGTTCCGAAAAAGACAAAACGTTTTACGTGTGAACTATGTAATCGACTAATTTTTGTTACAAATTTGGTATGTCATTTTGTCCACCCTACGTGTGCCATTTTACCCACCTAGGGCGGACAAAACGGTTTTTGTTTAAGTTTTCAAAAATGTTTTGTAATTCTATTGTTTTTGTATTCACTTGATTGATCTCTATAATTCTAAATACGTAATGTACGAAAGAATACATTGTTAATTAAAATATTCAATATTAATAATAAATAAAGATTTGATGACTGATTTTATAACTAATATGTCATTTTGTACGCCTCTCCCCTACGTTTATTTAAAATTGGCCTAATAATCATTGGGATATTTTCTCCGCCAGTATTAAATAGGGAGTTTCGAGAAAAACGTACAAGAATAATGAAATTCGCTTACTAATTCATCTACGACGAATTTCAAATTGCTATATCTCACTCGATTTTTTTAATTTTTGAATGAGCGATGACTCAAATTAAAAACAAAGGCCCAATAGTACATGATTTGCGTTTTTGCAGTCTGGAGAGTCAATTTAGTGTAAAGTTTCCGAATCTTTTCGCCAAAATTACACCTGAACATGTTTTCAATCAATTTTATTATGAGAGGTTTAGGTATTCACTTTTAAAGCATTTGTTTAAAAAAAGTCAACAAATTTTCGTTCGTGATTATTACAAATAAAATATAATCCCAAAGCACCATTTAAAGTTTCTTGTAATAGAGTTATCTTTGGTACATGTTATGTCGAAATATTTTCTAATTTTTTTATATATATTTTGTATATAAATTGAACAAAGAAAGTTCAAGTGGAAAGTTTGGGGAGAAATATATTATTATTTTTGGGTAGGTTATTAAATACAACGTTTCCAAAAATATAAAAATTCACGTTCCATCTCCTATATTGCAGAATCGAAAAAACCATTAAAAATCTATTTTTAAATTAAATTTTATTAGGTCCTTACATATGAAATTGACGTTTTACCGTACTGGCAAATTTGATCTCAAATATCTTCTCTTTGGTTAGGAATTCCAAATCCAAATTTTTACAGCTATTTACTCATGTATTTGTGTTTTGAAAATTATAATTCATTTGTTTTTTCCTCAATTGTTTTTTTCTTTGCGAGACTCAGTTTACAAAATGAAAAACTTGAAATATCGCGTTATTTACGAGTACGAGTTCCACCGTGGCACCAGTGCTGCAGAAACGGCTCGAAGGATTAATGATGTGTATGGCGACGGTGCCGCAAAAGAAAACACAGTGCGTTTTTGGTTCCAACGTTTTCGTTCTGGAAATTTCGACCTGCAGAACAAGCCCCGTGGACGGCCGGAGACCAAAGTTGATAATGAAGAATTGAAGGCTATTGTGGAAGCGAATCCATCGCAAACCACATCCGAGTTAGCTGCAGGCTGCGGTGTTAGTGATAAAACTGTTTTAATTCACTTGAAGCAAATTGGTAAGGTGAAAAAGCTTGAAAGGTGGGTACCTCACGAATTGAGTGAAGCAAATCAACAACGCGCGTTTTGTGAGGCGTTTGGTGGACTAGTGCTGGTGTGCTCCTACAGCTTTCTTACATCTCGGCCAGACACGATTACGGCAGATGTTATTGTCAGCAAGCAAACCATGCTGGAAAAGCTAGTGTAAACAACCGGAGGGGGGGGGGGGGGCTGGTTAATCGCTCTAGGGCCACTGCTGTCTGCTTAGACAACGCTAGACCACACACTGCACCAACAGACGGCTTCCCATTCATCTCACTCCCCATTCCCCCCATGACAGAGCTTTCGCAAGCTCATTGAAGGTCTAAGACATCCACCGTACTCTCCGGACCTTGCCCCAACAGATTACCATTTTTTTCGAAATTTGGATAACTTCTTGCAAAGGAAAAAATTCAACTCGATGGGGCAGTCCAAACCGCCTT
>JADDOH010000601.1:0-37969 GCA_016648135.1 Agrypnia vestita | reverse complement strand
CTGTACGATAATCGGAAGCGCTCATCGCAATGGCTGAACCCTGCCGAACCAGCCAAACCATGCCCCAAGCGAAAATTGACTCCAAAAAAGTTACTTGTGAGCGTTTGGTGGACTGTGCTGGTGTCGTTCACTACAGCTTTCTTAAATCTGGCCAGACGATTACGGCAGATGTCTATTGTCAGCAACTGCAAACCATGATGGAAAACCTAGCTGCTAAACAACCGAGGCTGGTTAATCGCTCTAGGCCACTGCTGCTTCATGATAACGCTAGACCACACACTGCACAACAGACGGCTACCAAATTAGAGGAGCTTCAATTGGAATGTCTAAGACATCCACCGTACTCTCCGGACCTTGCCCCAACAGATTACCATTTTTTTCGAAATTTGGATAACTTCTTGCAAAGGAAAAAATTCAACTCCGATGGGGCAGTCCAAACCGCCTTCAAAGATTTTATTGATTCCCGTCCGAATGGTTTTTTTAGTAAAGGGATCGATGAACTACCTATGAGATGGCAAAAGTGCATAGATAGTAATGGTACATACTTTGATTAAATAAATATATTATAATAATAAAAAAATCGGCTTTATGTTCCTCCCATACTAAACGCCAATTTCATATGTAAGGACCTAATATAACTTTTTTCACGCTTATGAGAGGTCATGTTATTTGATTTTATTTGAGATTATTTTATAAAAGTTAACACTTTTACACACAACGGAAATAAAATGGAACGAACGAATTACAAAACAAAAACCACATGAAATGAGCACCTAACCTTATTAATAACCCAACGAAACTAGACGATAGAACTCATGTTATGCTGTGAAACAAATAACAATTGACAACTTGAGAACTCAACAAATCCATTCATTCAATGTTAGGGGAATCCTCGATAATAGAGTACGAAAGTATGTTCGGATACACGGTGCACAGCCAAACCGTAATTTGCGTTGCGTTCAGTTATAAATAGTTTGTTTTTAATATTCGTGATGACATTCGGTAAATACCTACTATTCGGTGAATACGAATATTCGTGTTCACCGCATCACTAATTTTAATTAATAAAAAATCATCCGACTCCTGAAGTTGGAACGCGCAGATGGAAAAACGAAAAAATCTGCAATTAACGGAATAGACATCGGTCCAAGTATGCGAACGACGCGGCCGGCCGTGAGAATGCGCTCGTAAAACAAAATTCCGAAAAAAGCTTCGATTAACGCGCGCGGGGTTAAACGACCTCCAGGACGATCCGTTCCCAGAAGACAGATGCCAGCCTCTCCTCGGACTCCATTAAACATTATCACCGCCGCCATTCCGCGATGAATTCCATCCACCTTGATTGAAAACTATGCAAATGGCGTCCGCGTCGCGAGAAAGCGAAAAAATTACTCAAAACGAGGAGACATGTTAAGATCATTTATTATATACAGGGTTATTTGTAAAACATTAATAACCTCGCAGGGCCATATTCCTGCCTTGAGTATGAGTCGAAAATGTTGAAGCTATTATGACCTAATATCAATAGTTATGGAGATATGCGACATCAAAGTTTGCATTTTTTTTTCAATATTTATGACTTATTTTTTGTAAAACGTTGAACTATCATTACAGTAACTCATATCAATTACGAAAAATTTATTCGTTTCAATACAAGTTAAATAAAATGATAAAAACCCTGAAAAATTTCAATTGGAATGTTTTCCAATTGGAATTCAAAGGTTTTTATTTTTTTTATTTGACGTGTATTAAAGGGAATGAAGTTTTCATATTCAATATAAGTTACTGTAATGATAGTCCAACGTTATACAAAAAATAAGTCTGAAATATTGAAAAAAAAATGCAAACTTTGATGTCGCATATCTCCGTAACTATTGATATTAGGTCATAATGGCTTGAACATTTTCGACTCATAATCAAGGCAGGAATATAGCCCTGCGAGGTTATTAATGTTTTACAAATAACCCTGTATATTCAAGAACACATTCATATTAGGTCCTTACATATGAAATTGGCGTTTAGTATGGGAGGAACATAAAGCCGATTTTATTTTATTATAATATATTTATTTAATCAAAGTATGTCACATTGCTATCTATGCACTTTTGCCATCTCATAGGTAGTTCATCGATCCCTTTACTAAAAAAACCATTCGGACGGGAATCAATAAAATCTTTGAAGGCGGTTTGGACTGCCCCATCGGAGTTGAATTTTTTCATTTGCAAGAAGTTATCCAAATTTCGAAAAAAATGGTAATTTGTTGGGGCAAGGTGCGGAGAGTACGGTGGATGTCTTAGACATTCCAATTGAAGCTCCTCTAATTTGGTAGCCGTCTGTTATGCATTGTGTGGTCTAGCGTTATCATGAAGCAACAGTGGCCTAGAGCGATTAACCAGCCTCGGTTGTTTAGCAGCTAGCTTTTCCATCATGGTTTGCAGTTGCTGACAATAGACATCTGCCGTAATCGTCTGGCCAGATTTAAGAAAGCTGTAGTGAACGACACCAGCACTAGTCCACCAAACGCTCACAAGTAACTTTTTTGGAGTCAATTTTCGCTTGGGGCATGGTTTGGCTGGTTCGGCAGGGTTCAGCCATTGCGATGAGCGCTTCCGATTATCGTACAGGATCCACTTTTCATCACAGGTAATGATTCGATTTAAAATCCCTTCATTATTGTGCCGGTTGAGTAATGCAACGCAGCAGTCAACGCGCGTTTGTTGATTTGCTTCACTCAATTCGTGAGGTACCCACCTTTCAAGCTTTTTCACCTTACCAATTTGCTTCAAGTGGATTAAAACAGTTTTATCACTAACACCGCAGCCTGCAGCTAACTCGGATGTGGTTTGCGATGGATCCGCTTCCACAATAGCCTTCAATTCTTCATTATCAACTTTGGTCTCCGGCCGTCCACGGGGCTTGTTCTGCAGGTCGAAATTTCCAGAACGAAAACGTTGGAACCAAAAACGCACTGTGTTTTCTTTTGCGGCACCGTCGCCATACACATCATTAATCCTTCGAGCCGTTTCTGCAGCACTGGTGCCACGGTGGAACTCGTACTCGTAAATAACGCGATATTTCAAGTTTTTCATTTTGTAAACTGAGTGACGCAAAGAAAAAAACAATTGAGGAAAAAACAAATGAATTATAATTTTCAAAACACAAATACATGAGTAAATAGCTGTATAAATTTGGATTTGGAAATCCTAACCAAAGAGAAGATATTTGAGATCAAATTTGCCACTACGGCAAAACGCCAACTTCATATGTAAGGACCTAATATTTGTGAAGTTGTAATTTTTCAGAACAAAGTTCTGTGAATTTTTTTTAAATCAAATTAATTAATCAATTAGAAAGATATACAGAAAAATCTAATTCACGAAAAAATATTAGATTACTACTGGGATTCGGACCCAGGTCACCTACTTTCCAAATAAAATGAATTATTCAATTGATTCTGGCATCCATCTAGCGGTGGCATTGCAAAGTAATTTCAACTACCGTATCAAAAAAAGTGGATTGCTCTATGGACGAAAATAAAAATTAATCAATTAATAAAAATAAGAACTACATATAAGATCACGGAAACATAGACGGTTGCTATAGCTTAGTGGTCAGAGCACCGGCCCCGGAAAGGAGGTGACCTGGGTTCGTATCCCAGTATTTTACCTAATATTTTTTCGTGTATTAGATTTTTCTGTATATCTTTCTAATTGATTAATTAATTTGATTTAAAAAATCATTTATTACCCAAAAAAAAACAACAACCTAACTTCATCAATAGAATAATTGAATGTAATCAAACAAATTAACTAAGTTTATCACTACTTTATTTCAGTTAAAAACCAACCGGTTTCGGAAACAATGTTCCTTCATCAGGGTATACTTAATAATAATTAAACTTTACAAATTATGGACAAATCAGGGATGGGAAAGAAACGGGTGATAGGGTGAAAGGGAATATATTAAAAATGAGACTGTACGTTGGATTTTTTGGTTATTCATGATACATTAATTATTATTTATGGATCTCTTAATTTCTAGGGCTTCTTAATTATTTAAACGACTACTTTTACTATCAATGTAAAAAAAAATTGTACTATAAAGATCTTAAATTGTTCAAGGACTGCCAGCAAATGTGAAAGTCACTACTTTTCGTAGGTTAAGTGCAAAATATGTGAAAAGTAAGTGTGATGTATGATCGCGTTATGTTGTCTCATGTTTATTTTCTTTTTTAAATTTCTTTACTTTGTGCTAGATGTGTAAATGTGTTTCTATTTATGATTATATTAATATATTTTTGGAATATTTATGTTTTTTTCGCTGCTAATTGTGTTTTAATTACTAGATGTAAAAATGTGTTCTTACTACAACTAAATAAAAAATATACAAACAAACAAACAATATTCACTCCAGAATAGGATTGTGATTTGAAAATTCGGAAAAATTTGAATTATTTAGGAAAGATGCTTAAATAATAGATAACTGATGACCCTTTTAAAAGATGACAGGACTAGATGGGAGAATATGAACGCAGGTAGGACAAATTCTAAACGAACGAGTTGTAAAATATGACACACCGGCAGAAGACCCGTTATTTCTACGTGAGTTGAATTATATTTTATACTGAATTAATTAAAATATATAAAGAAAATTAATCGATTAGGTGGAAATAAATACAAATAATAAATTATTCATTAAAATTATAGAACATCACAGAGACGAAGCTATTTACATATGAGAAAGGTGGATGGAAGTCTCTTATACGATGGCTTAGGGCTTACAACGTGTATGAGCTGGCTCAAGTGATCACTATACGCAATGCAAGGTTCACCAATTCCACCGTAAGAACAACTACTAATTATCAAAGTTTGAATGTTCTATTTATGTTCAAATCGGAGAATCTTTCGTTTATTAGAATGGACTGGTAGAGATCTCTGTAGTTTTTTTCTCATGGACGAGTATATGTAGATTTTCACAGTTGGTAATGATCTCTCTATATGTTTAAAGTGACGTAATAAGCAATATACTTTTTAATGTAGGTATGTATGTGTAACATATTTGAATAACAACTGTCCGATGAACGAGAGTGACAGACGGCATGGAAGAAAGAGAGAGCGAAACGCATCAACCGCAACGTAATCCTTATACCTTATTTGTATAACGAATTATTGTCGCGGGAACATATTGTAAACCAAATGAATACCAAGACGAAGCCAACGTGTTTTATCGGAATCCCGCAGCATCAAGATTTTTCTAAATCACGAGAAAGAACATTATGATATTAAAGAACAGTGTTCCGAATAAATTCGCGTTCAGTGACTTTTTGGTGAATAAATAAAAAAATTATTTGATTTATCGTTTCATTTGCCTCCCGCAGCCACGTCCCTATTTTGGACTAGCTCTGTTACCCTGTTTATGGTTCTAGGTGATATCTGTATGCAAGTGTCGTCTAGTTGGTGTTATGGTGCCGAGATAAATACCACAGATCACAGGAAGCCGGCCATTATAGATTTCCACAGGACGCCAACCATTAGGCATAATCTATGTTAAAATAAATATTTAAGCCAGTATTCAGTCAATTAGCGAAGGGAAAAACTACATTCCAAAATGAAGACTACAACACGCACACGTTCACCAGTTTGAAGACTACAAAGTGTACACTACATTTGTAGTAAAAACTACATGAAGTGAACTAATTGTAGTACTAATGAAGTGAACTAATTGTTGTACTAATGAAGTGAACTACTGCAGTACTACAAAATTGTAGTACTAATGAAGTGAACTAATTGTAGTACTACAAAATTGTAATGACGTACAAGAAGTGCTTCTTGAAAAATGTGCTACTAGAAAATTATCAAACCATCCAGTTTCCGGAGATTTCTTCATTCGGTCCCAAAATTTTTCAAACCATGGGGAGGGGGTTGTTTCGATTTACAAAAATTTGTCTACATCGACTTCCCAAAAATTTCACATGAAAAATGTACTATTTGAAGTGTGCACTCTCAATAACTTTGAAGTGTGTGTAGTTTGTAGTGTGCACTACACTTCAAAAGGTGTGAAGTGTACGCTTCAATGTAATATAGTACTACATTGTAGTAGTTAGTACAGAGCGGACCCGTCACTGCGGTCAACACAATCATCTCGCACTCACTTTCATTATCGGCTCCATCTGGCGGTCGCAGCTCAAAGCGAGCAAATCGTAAAGCCATGTATTCACTAGGGGACAAATTGTCCCTCAACAGCACGCGCGGCATAGAGTCTACGTGACGTTGCAACGTCGTGCACTGTTCCGCGACGTCGCGCACAACATAGCGCGGCATTTCTACGTGCCGTGGCAACGTTGCCATGCGCACGATACCCGAGCGAGCTCACTGCAACATTACGCGGAGCGTCAGTACCACGTGGTATGTTTACAAGTGAATACGCATGCGCTGTACAGTAGCCGGCAAACATCTTGAAATTCTGCGGCGTAGTGGGAGGACGTTTGCGCATCTACCTTTCTACCAACGAGACCCAAATTTCGTCTTCTGCGCATTCCCCCACTTAGCCAAAGAATTTCATGAAGTTTGCCGGCAACTGTATCTGTCAAGATGACAGTGTGGGGAAACGAAATTGTTCTTGAACTCACCGAGCTGTATCGATCGAAGATCGCATAGAATGTCCGTCATTCTTTCTCTTTGCAGTAAATAATTTCGCATTCTCCTCTTTTATCTCCTCTTACGTTTCGATAAACTCATTAACATAAACAGATACGCAGTTGTCATCATAACCTCATAGAGCGACATTTCCGCGACGTGTGGAAAACAATAATTATTTGCAAAAAGGACCTTGTTTTTAATAATATTCAATTTACTACAGTAAAACCTCGTTAATTTGAAATTGCGACCCAAAAAAACATTTCGAATTGCGCGGAACCCCGTTTTTGCCAAATGAGATACTGGAGCTGTCATCATAACCTCGTCGGGTGATATTTCCGCGACAAGATATGCGAGTCCCGGTGTGTACACGTCAAATGACCGCGTCATTGTCCCCGAAACATGATCGTAGATGTTGATGCGACATGCCGAGCGGAATGTTTCGCGATTTGTCCCCTAGTGAATACACGGCTTAATACTCAATTGGCTCGCGCAAAAATGACCAATCACGTACCTGGCGTGCCCGGCCGGCCGGTACGACGGTCGTATCTGCCACGTGTCATTCAATCTGACCATTCGGAATTAATTCTCCGTTGGCGTAATTGCGGGTTGTCACATTTCTCGCGCTACACTCTTCCGACGCCGGGCCGAAGCTTTTAAAATCGTATTATTATGACGAAAGGTGAAAATGTATTTTCAAAATTTTCATTTTATCACTGCCATCTGTGCCGCTAAAGACCGAGGCTTTGGAAACGTGCAATTATTTTCCCATTAGGATTGGGTATGGAAATTTTATCAAATCAAACATCAATTAGTTTTAAATAAGCTTTTATGTCTAGCGTACGACATGCAGGGAAAATAATTTAAGGGGAACAATATTAATACATCTTATCCCTTTTTTACGAATAAGTGGACTGGCAAAAGAGGAAAGAAAGTAGACTGAATGCGGTGGAAATACGGTCACTAAGACGCTTGTGTGGAAAATCTTTGGTCGATAGAGTGAGGAATTAACAAATTAGAAGTGAATGCAATGCTGGCTGTAGTGTGGTAGATAGAATAAAGAAAGGAGTGCTGAGATGGTTTGGTCATGTGGAACGTGTGAACGAGGAAAGGATGGTTAAGAAAATATATGAGGCGAATGTTGAAGGCAACAGGAATAGAGGACGTCCGCGAAAGACCTGGCACGATCAGGTACTACAAGTATTTGAGGATGGCCCTGTTAAAAGCCGCAACAACCGTAGAACGTGTATGAGAAGATGTATGAATGTGGCCGAAGCAAAAGTGGTGTGCCAGGATAGAAGAGTGTGGCGTTCAATCCTCTCTGCCTACCCCTGCAGGGAAACGGCGTGATGGTTAGTTAGTTAGTTAGTTAGTGGACTTTCATTATTCATTTACGTCAGAAGTAGGACTAGATTAGATTTTTTTAGAGGCAGTTATTTAAATAGGGCATTAAAACTAATATATAGAATATTATTATTAACAAGTCGCGTGCCAGAGCGCAGATCTGCGCTCCCTAGACACGTATGCGAATTCGGCTTGTTTTACCTGCGTTTATGGGTTTTCAAAGCTTACCACTGGTTATATCTCAACTTTTTGAATGAATGAACGAGTTCTACTTGTCAAGTACACTCATTTGCCGCGCAAGCCGCACAAAAAATCATTTCAAATGCCGCGCATTAATTGTGTTATTTAATGTGCGGCATTAAATAACACAATTAATTATGTGTTAAAAAAAGTGTTAAAATTAAGTATTTTTATGTTCTTTAAAATTTTAGAACGAAAATATTGAAATACAATATCTGTAGTGTTATTGCTTTCATGGTTTTATTCGATAAACATGTGCGTACATTTCTGACAGTAAATTTCGTTAATTATTTTCATAAGTAATTATTGTACAAGTAATTATTGAAATATAAGTAATTATTGAAGTCTGTATATTGACTGCAACTTCTTAGCCATTATTTTTGATTTTTACACGAACATTACAAAAAAGTGTCTAAAAAAACAGCAATCGTGCGTGAAATTGAGCGGCATACGACCGGTTAAAGATAAATTATAGAAGTCTCACAGAGACGAAGCTATTTATATAAAAATATTATGTACAATCTCCGCTATCCTTGAAGACGAACTAAACAATCCTAGTAGAGAAGGTATTTTAGTCAATCAATTACTGCGAGGTCATTGGCACCCAATCTAAATTGTACTCCAGAAGGTCAAATCAAATAGCAAAACAATTTCAAAAAAGAATTGATATTTTTAACATAGAAATTGCTTGAAATTTCTCTTTAAACAGAAAATTAGCAACATTTTTATATGCTCGTGTGGTTAGTAGATACCTACTAGTTAAACCTTAGTTCTCTTCTACAACGATAAACTATGATTGGTTAAGAAGTTAGTACATAATTGGTGAATATACAACAAAGTATCGAATATAATAATTTCGTTATCTGTCCGTCCGTCCGTCTGTATGGTGTGGATGTGTATCTCTTACCGTTCGATGAATTTTGATGATGAGTTTCAAACTGCGTGTTGAGAATATTGTTTGATGCTTACCTGTAATGAAAGAAAGAAAAACAATTAGTTAAGAAATTGAAATATAATTTATTAAAACGGTTAAAAATAAATGTACACAAGAGATAAACATGTATTAATAAAAATAAATCCCAATTATAAAAATGAGGTTGTCTGTCCGTCCGTCTATCTGTCTGACGTCTGTAACTTCGTGTAGCGTCCGTAATCTCGTTTGAATTCACGGCTAAAAAAACTAAATTAATTCAGGAACCGGCGTGTAAAAGAAGTTACAGCTAGTTAGTATTATTAGTCATGACGCCCACCTAGTGATCTGATGCACTTCTTTTGACGATTCTTTTGTTGGAAAATAACCAATTTTATTTAATGAGTTATTCTTAGGAACTATAATGTAAAATATAATTAATTGCAAAAATACATGTTACAAGAGCGTACACTTGTAATTGGGACAACAAGGTTTTGGGAAAGGTAAAACTGCTTTAGTCTCCTTTGGAGGCAGTTATGGTCGGCAATATTTTTAAAATGACAACATTTTTTTTTAAATGAAAAGACATTTTATTTTAACTTTGCATTTTATTTAATTATTAAATAATTATTTTTACGACCAGGTATAATCCGTCAAAAATGACGTACTTTTGATAAATACTTCGGTCGCGAGTCGAGACTGTGAAAACACCGCCATCTGGCGTCTTGATAACGTTCGTGACGGACATCGTTACAGAGAGAATTATTTTTGTACACCTCATCATTATCGGCAGCATCTGGCAGTGTTCACTGCGGATTTTGTTACATAGAGAATTATATACTTGAATAATAAAAGTACCCTTATGAAAATAACATACTTTATTTTTGGTGCTAGAACAGAAGAATATTCTATAAAATAATTTTAACACTTGACATATTGGAAGAACTATATTTATATAATGTTTCTAAGCATCATTTTAGGTAAATTACAAATAAATAACGTTAAAATTTTAAATTTTGTTTTCCAAACTCAGATTCTTCTAAATTTTTTAATTAAAGTTGAGTCTTCCATTAAAGTTCAAAAACTCACTCATACACAACATCCATTTTCTAAACGATGACATGAACCAATAGATCCATTAAATCAATCTTTTATTAAATACTAATCGCACTATACTCAAACACAAAATATATAATATACATAAATGTACATGTAAAATATAATTAATTGCAAAAATACATGTTACTAGAGCGTGCCGAAGATACTTGTAATTGGGATAATGGGCATAGTCTTCACTATAATGTTTATTATCAGAGTATCATGTACCTATTATCCTGTTAGTGTCTCTAATAAATAAATAAAAAAAACTCCGGGTTTCTTATACGGGGTTAAATATGAAAATTTATATCAGATAAAGAAAGAATCAATAGTTTCACCGAGAATCTTGTGTATCCAACTCCAGTTTGTGCATTTTGAAAAAGGCGATCCTCGTAGCTGTGAAGTTACTGTGTTGACCAAATGTGAAGGATAAAATATATAGAAAAAAATTAAACACATATATATATTCTATGTGCTCTTTTTATTTACACATTCCTAACATCAAATTTGAATTTATTACATGCTTTTATTAAACTCTCTGTCTGTTGTTTGTGGTGGAATCTTATAATTCATCTTTCGCCAACTAGCTAGAGTTTCAGAACCCGCTAGCTAGAGTTATGAAACATTCAACATTTACGAAAAGAGGATGACTATTTATTATTTTTTTATTATAGGTATATATATCTAAGTACACATCAGGGGCGTGCAATGAGAACAAAAAGCATGACTTTTATTTAAAAATATATTTGAAAAAAAAAATGTAATTATGTATATATCTCGCAGAATATTTATGAAATATTAAAATCTGAATAATATGTCAATTATTGTGATAATTCCGAGATATACCTCTTATTTCGGTTTCTTATCAAAATATATGCTTAGGAAAAAGTTATGCTTCTTGTTCTCACTGCACGCCCCTGGTAGGTACACATATTTCATGAATACAATACATTCATACAAATAATCGTTTTGCTCGACATAAAAGAGCTGACGCTAAGTGCTTATGGGAGCAGTAGTCACATCAGTTAATTTCACGGATATTAAATTGTAATAGGTTGTTAAGAGTATTGACAACAAAAATAAATAAATATGATGGATTTCAAATATAGGAATTTCAAGACTTTTTTTTTATCAAATTTCTCTAATTCATTTTTAAATGACGGAAGGTCTTAAATTTATTTTTAATTATTTTTTTTGATACTATACATTATCAAATCATTTTCGACATGATTTGATCATTATTTAGATTAAAATTAATAATTTTCCAATTTTATTGAATGCTCAGCCGTAATGTTTAGCATTACAATTTTGATACTCTTCATGGGTGATGTTAAAAGATTGATTACATCTATGCAAATAAAGCATATAAAAGCAAGTCTTTTTTTATTCACTTTCTTTTAACTCGCAGCGACTGCTTGCTCGCTTGTCTGTCGAAAAAACTTTGGATCGATTTTTAATCCTTTTCCCGCGATGGAATCGAGCTGAAACTTTGCAGACAGACTCGTGGCGACGATAAAAATGATCTAACAAATTTTCGTTTGAAAAAAATTAATAATCATAGTATAATTTTGGAATTTTCGAAATTATTTATTACCTACTCGCTTTCGTAACGTCGCCAGACTCGAGCCCGACGCGTAGGTTAAGCGCCAAACCTATTTCCGCTAGTAAATGTGAAAGGGAGTGTTAAAAAAACTTGGTTTTTATGGGTTAGTTTTTTTTATTTAATTGTTTTTTAAATATTAACGCTCGTTAAGCTTTTTGAGATATTTTGAAACTCGAGATAGCTGTATGCAGGGCGCACCATCATACCCGGTAATATCGTGTAACATTACATTATGCAGATAAGATATTGGTTATTAAATACGTAACAATGTTGTATCCAATCCAACGATTCGGATGCCGTTCAATTTGGTATTGTATCTAGGGTTGCCACCCGTACTGTATTATAAACTATTGTACGTTATTTCGGGTAATTATACTCTATACTTTATGAGAACAATAAACTAAACGAAAATACTTTTTTTTATTTTTATTTTTTTTATTTAATATTAAAACTACATTTAAATCATAATACATTTGTCTATTACAATCTACTTAGATACATTTTATTTTATTGCTTTGCCTCTCCAAAAATGAGACTTGCTCATGTGCTTGGTGAGGGGCTTACACTTTATTAGTTTATTTTGGATTTGGCTTATTTGTTCCTTAGCTATATGTCTTGTTATGCATTGTCAAATTGTATCGATCTAAAGTGTTGGTTTATTTTTTTATTTAATTGTTGTAAGTCATCGATTTTCTTAATATCTGTAGGTAGGTTATTGAAGTTTTTTATGCCCAAGTAGTTTTGTAGTTTTGTTGACACAGTTTGGTATTATATTTTGGGATTTTAAAATTATTTTTGAATCTTAATGATGTGTTTTTTTCAAATTTAGCAGTTAAGTTGATCGTAGAAATTTGCCGAATAGATTCGATAATTGACGATATGCACTGTGGCGGACGCAACATAAACGCTCGTTTTTTAACCTAACCTAACCTAACCTATGTCAACACGGTCAATGTCATAGTAAAAATTTCTTGTTTGTTTGGTGTAAGACGGATTGAGTGCAGTTAAAATACGATTAATTGGTTTTATAGAGTTTTTTCTGTGATTTATAGCAAATGGCGAGACGAAAGAAACAAAGCGTCTCTGAATCTGATAAAAATGAATGACTTATTTACTTTAACTTAAATAACAGGAAAAAAAAATTATAGGATCGTAAATAGTTTGATTGATTGCCCCCAGATTATTAGTCTGATCGACTTATATGCTCCATCGAGGTCATCAAGACACAGTACATTGTCCTATTATAGTGGAAATGTCAGACCTAATGCATTAGCAAACTCCGTAATTCCCAGATTACACTCATTAGGGAATGAGCATGCAGAGGCGGCTGACATTTTTGCTGATAGTATAACTGTTTATAGGACAAAGCTGATACAATTGTTTACATCCCAACGAAATGGAAATGGACAATAAATCTTTCTATTTTACCTTTAACTATTATTATTTGTACCTTTAACTTTATTATTATTTTATCTTATGTTTTTATGTTTTTCTGTATTATTATTATTATTACCTTTTAACTATTATTATTGTTTAACTTTTAACTGTATTTTATTTTAACTGTCTTATGTTATTTTTAAAAAAAAAATATTCTGTATATTGTAAAAGCCCATAAGGGCATAAATAAATGAATAAAAAAATAAAAAAATAAAAAAATAAACATAGACTGCACACATGCTGTGCAGTTGTTTAGTAGTGATAATTATTTGTTAAAAGTTGCTAGAAGTAATGAAAAATATGTTTTTAAGCAAAATAATAAAGTAAAATAAACCGTACTTTATTTTGACAAAATGTACTTGATTTTCAACCTTTAAAAACTAATGTACTTTATTTGCACAAAAAAAAGGTGGCAACCCTAATTGTATCGGAGAATGTCGTGCGTAATTGGAATAATCCGGGAGGAACATGCGCGAGATTCAAATTCATACAAATTAATTTCATGAATATAATTAATTCCTAGTGGAGCCTTATTACAATCGGCACAATAATTCTGGCAGAGTCGCTAAAAATACGAGAGGAAGTCGTGATGAATAAAATAAATAATTATCTATACTAATACTAATATTACAAAGAAGAGGTAAGGTTTGTAAGTTTGGATGTAGGGGGTAATCTCCGAAACTACTCATCCGATTTCAAAAATTCTTTCACCAATATTTAGAGTGGACTTTCAGGGTGGACAAAGGCTATATACTATCCCGTTAAAATTAAAGAGCTTTTCGTAGAGACCAATTTTGCAACGTAAGTCGACGAAAAAACGGTCGAGCGAATGCGTTTCTTACGAAAGCTGCCTTAAGGGGGGGTAAGGTTAATTCGTACAAAAAAAGGCATGTTTTTGTGATTTTTTTGTGACGACACAATTAAAATCTCTTTATTAAAACCAATGGTACATTAAAGTATGACATTTGAAAAATATTGTGTAAAATTTTCAAGAAGAAATATTAAAAAATACGGCAATGGCAGCAATTATTCGGACGTATCTCGGAAAAAAGTAGAATTGCGGTGTCCATCATAACTTAGTGCTAGATCATCTGAATTAAAAAAATCAAAGTTCATTCGTTAGATAATAGGTTTTCCCAGGTAAGGCTGGGAGGGTTTTTTGAAATTTCAATTTTTCAATTTTTTGGAACACTTTGAAGGGAAAAACGCGATTTTTTGCGAAAAATATCGACTAATTTGTTATTAAAAAATAAAAATTAATAACATATTTGAAAAAAGTCTCCAGCGTTACCTCGTAAATTATGTACAGAAATAGTATTCAAAATTTCAAAAGGATCGGTGCAGTAGTTTTGAAGTTACGATGGACACCGACTTTGAAAACGTGAGATGTGGGGAAAACGCTTTAAAGTTTTGCACACTGTAAAATTCAAAATAAAACTCAACACTTATTTTATACTTACACATAATCGTCGATGCCATTTTCACACAGCAAAGAGCTTTCACCATCAGCATCTTTTTGTCCTTGTCTACTCGTCCGGTACTCCTCAGGTGAGCGCGTCTCTTAGCTGCCCGAGCAGGTATAGAATATCTGTCTGAGTATCGCTCAAATGTTCATAATTTCGTCAATTTTGCTCCGATTGACTTGACATTTTGACACAATATTCTTGCGATGTTATACATTCATTTAAAAAATTAAAAATAAAATGCAAAAAAAAAAGTTAAAAACCTTACCCCCCCCTTAACGGTAAAAGATATATGAATGCTTCCTATAGAAAAATTGTACATGTAAAAAGTACGTCTCTAAACCGGTAGATCTAAAATCTGGGAGTGGTTTATACTCATTTAACAACGCTCTGTTATAATGTCCATCGGGTTTACGAAAACCAAGATATTGTTAAAGTTGATGTACCCCTTAGAAGGTGATTAAATATGTCCGCTTATTAATATTGAATTTTTGATTTGGTAGACTACGATTCAAAAATCGTTATCCAATAATGATATCCGAACGAAATTATTTCCCAGCAATTTGTGAATAAATTATTCTGCGAAATGGCAAACAACTCGTTTTTCTGTTTCCACCATTTTAATTGAGTTAACTTTTAACGGCACTTTTTTGACTTGCGTCCATCAAAACACGACCAAACGGCCGCTTTATGGTATTTCGGATGTCGTTTTAATTAAATTTTAAGTCTAGTAATTACTATGAAAACGCTGAATTTGTCGGGAAAAAAAAACAAGTTTTACTAACTAGCCCCATCCCATAGACGACTAATTAAGTTTTAAACAAATATGGATATAAAAAAAAGAACGTACACACTTTTAAGAATATGTAAAAAAAAATATTTAACATTGGCGGAAAACTCTTGGGTCGACTATCGGCTGCTGAAAAAAAAGGTCCTCCACGGTAACCACTCCCATTTCATATGTAACCATCAGAATTTAAAAAAACAAAAAGATTATCAAAATTGACACTATAATTTAGTTTTTGCCGTACGAGTTTTTGAAAATATCGATTTTTGCCAAAATGGCGAGCGTTTGAATTTAAAACAGCGTTTTTAGAGAAAAATTCGGATTTATTATGCCGATAAAAAAAATGTCACTTAAAAAGTCCTACGATAAAGACTAAATAATTATGTATAGAACCAACCGCTAGAAATTTCCAGTTGATCGGTTCAGTGGTTGCCGAGATATTTTGGTTTTTCGATTTTCGAAACATGGTTTCTAGTAAAACGCGTTTGAAAATTGATGATTGAGACGCCACTATTATCACCTATAACTTTGTTATTTTTTTTAATTTTAGCTTGAAATTTTCACCAGACATTCTTAAGACCTCAAGCTTTATGAAAATGCAAAAATTAAAAAATCAATTCCCCCTAAAAAACGAAAATAAAATAGCGACGTTGCTGCGCGACCACAGCGCGGAGAGTGCGAGGAGAGTACATCACACATCCGCTGGCGTGCGCACCACTTTTAGAACCCCCTGACCGGACCATAAACGCTCTCGACCCGTGACAGATAACCCGACCCAGATACAACCACGATTCCGCACAACTAGTGCGGCGTTCACACTACTCAGTGCTCGCAGATACCGATGTGGCAGTTCGCAATAAACCCGGATTCTTACTAGCGCACCGCTACATGAAATTTATATTTATATATTCAAAAAATTCAAGAGGTCGCTCTTACGGCGCAGCGTCGACGCTGCGGCGCAACGCCACGAGATTCGATTGGATGCCGCGTTATGCTCGCGTCAACCTTTCGCTACTCTCCTCACTCCAATGTTTTCTACCAATGACCTGTATTAATACATGTATCTTTACTAACTTATTTTATTTTTCTTACTTCCAATTTAATTGTCCACCCCTAACTAACTAACTAACGTACCATCACGCCGTTTCCCCGTGGGGGTAGGCAGAGAGGATAGAGCGCCATACTCTTCTGTCCTGTCATACAACTTTCGCTTCGTCTACATTCATAAATCTTCGCATGCAAGCTCGACGGTTGTTAAGGCTTCTAACAGGACCATCTTCCAGTATCTGGTTAATCTGGTCATGCCACGTCTTCCGTGGTCGCCCTCTCTTTCTGGCGCCCTCAACACTTGCATTTTATATCTTTCTTACCATTCTTTCCTCATTCATTCGCTCAACATGCCCAAACCACCTCCACCCCTTGTCCACCACTTATCACTTTATCACTTATCAACATCCACGTCCCAGCAAGAGCTATTAGAACACAGTGCACCTTCCACATTCCCGTAGCTCGTACCAATTACGGATTACGTTCCCCCATAGTGAGAATGTGCCGAGACTACAACGACTTGTTCATCGAAATCGATATCTGTCATGTGTCTCTATACCACCTAAGATAAGTTAATATGTTAATTACTAACTATTTACACTCTCATTACCATGGATAAACAAGAAGGTGGCAAATGTCACCCGTGTTATCCGCTGGGTCCTAAAGAATAAGTATGCAAAATTTGAGTCAGATCGGACAAAAGGTGCGGCAGCGCATAAAATATAAACAAACAAACATTGATTTTCGTATACGAGATTTCGTTGCTTTGTGAAACGTAAGGTACGCTACGTAGGATAAATGTCTGTTTTGTTTTGAAATATTTCATTTGTTATATATATTTTTATATATATATCCTTGAGGATTTAGCATTCTCCGTATTTTATACATTACTGCGTACTGTATTAAAACGTTAAGAAAAATATACTTGACTTTGAAAATACCATTTCTAAAAAAACTAAAAACCTTGTAGATTTTAAATAATAAGTATTTTCCCTGCGTCTAGAATCGAATTTCAACACATCCACGCACAGTATAAAATATACGTTTGTTTCCAATACCTGAAAACGTCAAACGACCGTAATATAAACCTTTTATAAAATTTATTATCAGATATATAATAATTTTAGAAATTATAAAATACATAGTCGCATTCTTTTAAATTAACATCGTCAGTTTCCTTTCCGGAATAATTTTGATAAATCCTTTACACTGGTAGAAAACAATTTAGCCGTGTGAATGAATGTTTGTTTACCGAATCCTGTTCATGCATAAGTACTTAATTATTGAAATAACAATAAATGGAAGTCGTGGAGCGATCGGTGTTTTATGCAAATAGACTGGTTCTCACCGGCCGGTCCAGCCGTGATCGTCCAAATATTGATAATGTCGAATCCGGCCAATCAAAACTGAAGATATTCACTAAATCTGATGATAAAATTCTATAATGCACGGCGCAATTAATATCTTCAATGAAATGCCAGAATTAAGTATTTAAAAAATTATAAACAGCTATTACATTATGAAGATTATTTGTTTGTATTGGGGCGAACGTAAATATTTATAAAAACACTATTTTAAGAATATTAATTGTAAGTTATTTTGCATACGTTTGTGAACCTCTCTAATAAAATACAAAAATTTAATCAATCACCTTCGATAATTATGCGCGTTACAGTGTACCTATTAATTACGTCCATTTTGCATTTTGGGACATGGAATAATGCATGACGTCGATTACGCAAATAGTAATTTATTATTACCTGTTAGAGGGGAGGGGGTATAAAAATATTATCGCTTGTCGTATGTCTGCGAAACACCGATTCTATTGCGCTGATTCGCTATTAGAATACTCTTCGCACGCAGGTACGTACGCTGATACTTTAGTCAGTTTTATCAATATTATTGAAGGATCAGATGTTACAAATATTGGAGGATGGCCATGTTAAAAGTTTCAACAACCGTAGAGCGTGCACGAGAAGATGTGTGAATGTAGTCGAAGCAAAAGTGGTATACCAAGATGTGGCGTTCTATCTTCTCTGGGAAACAGCGTGATGGTAAGTTAGTTAATCGTCAATATTAGCACCGAGTTGCTCGCAGTGTGTTTCGCCAACAAATAAAACTATTTGCAGTTATAACGTAGTGTGGCGGATTCCACCACACGGGCGGCATCTGGCGTTCAGGGGGACCAACGGACCTACAGGCGGCGGGCGGCAATACCGCCACTCCTGTTCCGCCTGCTCGACCGCCAACACCGTAGACCCGGGTAACGCGTCGCGACTTCTCGAATTGTTACACGATCGACGTTTAGACCCGCGCGTACAGATATATACTAACCTTAATCGAGTCCGCGTTTACAGCAACCATACATTAGCATCATCCAACTTACCTTTGTAACCATCTTGAATAAACTCCTTGTAAATTGTACATATGACACAAAAGTGCTTCATTCCGTAGAAGTTAGCTACCTCGCGACGCCCCCCACAGTCCTGAGCCAGAGGAGCTGCCAAAAGTAAGTACAAATCCGATATATACCCTAGACGCACTGTTTGCAGCCTCAGAGTGCGAACGAGATGGGGATCTTATAGGCCTTCCCCATAGTAGCTTATTCATATAAGAATCGTTATTTCGCGAATGTTCTCGTATAATCTGGTGTATTCCAGTTATTTCTGACACATTCTAAAACGTCCAGACGTCGCGAAACATGATTATGTTTTTTTGTTAAGATTTTATCTAAAAAAAAATGTGTGCAAAAGTTCAGAAATATTCTTCACGCCCATAACGCCATCTAGGACCGGCGCTACGGCCATTGTATGCAAAGAGGCTGTTTAAATTCCCCGTCTAGGGGCGACGCTTCGCTGTGTGTTAATTGGGCAACAGTCGTTATAACGAGATAAGTATGGAAATAATAAAACTTTACGCCCGCGACTCGGCGGTTCCAACACTCACCTGCCAGGCTGGACAGGACCCATGAGAAAATGTGGATACGCTCGCATCTGATCAACATGTAAATTTATTTTATGTTTTATCGTATCATTTTAGATATAATAAATTTTTATATACAGGGTTATTTGTAAAACATTAATAACCTCGCAGGACTATGACCTGCCTTGATTATGAGTCGAAAATGTTCAAGCTATTATGACCTAATATCAATAGTTATCGAGATACGCGACATCAAAGTTGGCATTTTTTTCAATATTTCTGACTTATTTTTTGTAAAACGTTCGAATATCATTACAGTAATTCATATCGATTATGAAAAATTCATTCGTTTCGATACAAGTCAAATAAAATGATAAAAACTCTGAAAAAATTCCAATTGGAATGTTTTTCAATTGGATTTCGAAGGTTTTTATTTTTTTATTTTACTTGTATTATTAAAAGGAATGAATTTTTCATATTCAATATAAGTTACTGTAATGATAGTCCAACGTTTTACAAAAAATAAGTCAGAAATATTGAAAAAAAAAATGCAAACTTTGATATCGTATATCTCCCGAACTATTGATATTAGGTCATAATAGCTTGAACATTTTCGACTCATAATCAAGGCAAGAACATAGTCCTGCGAGGATGTTAATGTTTTACAAATAACCCTGTACAAAACATGCATAAGAAGATAGAGAATGTATAAAACATGTATATGACATAGGTATCGAAGCAAGAGCGGACACGGTGAGAACTAAACCCCTCCTCAGAACTACCGAGATGAAGACCCTAAGACCCATCGCGGGCAAGACCCTCAGAGACAGAGTACCCGATGCGGAAATCCGCAGAACCTGCGACATACAAGACATTGTAAGATGGAGCAGGCAGAGAAGGCGTTTCTTGAGGGACCATGTCGAGAGAATGGAGCGGACGAGACTTCCCAGAGCCGTGATGCGCGGGATCCCAGAGGGGCGCCGACCGCCAGGGAGACCACCAAAAAGCTGAACGTCCTCGTCACGAGACCAGGACTGAGCTGTCAATACAGATCAAGTATCTAACAAAAGAAGAAGAAGAAGATTTTAGATACGTGTAGAAATCATTTTAATACGCATATCTCCCTAGAATAATCTGTGTTGAGACAGGCAAAGTTTACAAAGAGGTATACTTGGTTTGTTACACCTTTATTTTTTCCGCCCAAACAATTGAAGGACGGTAGGTGTCCTTTGGCGGAGATACGAGGGAAACATTCATGCGCTTGCGTGATTTTTTTCCCGCCGGCAGAAAGTGTCCGTCACTGGCAGTCGGTAACGTAACGACTTGAGCGGCGATATTAAATTAAATTTCGCCGAAACTGGGCACTTGCCGACCATACCTAAGATTCGCAAACAATGCACAACTTTAGTTTTTCAGGCACCCTACTTTCCCGACATTGCTCCGTGTGATTTTTAGCTATTCCCCAAGTTAAAAATACCGGTGAAAGGGTCCCGATTTGGACTTAACGACCCAGCTGAACAATATTCCAAAATATTTGATCCAAGTTTGAGGGAGGGTGAGGGTAGAGGGCGTGTATAGCAGTAATTTGTGATTATGTAGATGACGACACTCAACTATGTAATATAATATTTATATACAGCGGATCTCAATATTCGGCATTTCCCATAGGTATTAACTAAAAATTGTGTAATTCGTTTCCAATTTTGTCAATCTGTTCGTTGACAAAATAAAATTTCACTCGAAAATCTATCTCGGAAATCATCGAAAATACATTTTAATTACGTACAAACCACTTATTATTAATGCTTTATCCTTGCGATAGAAATTTATTTGTCGTAATGCCTACATAAATATGTACCTAAATAAAATTTTAACCAGAAATTTACCTTTTGTGTTTAAAAAACATTGAAAACATTGAAGAACTGCGGACCAAGAGAACTGGAGTATTTCGGATATATTATAAAAGGACCCAACTATGGACCAACTCATCATCTAGGAGAAAATAAGTGGAAAAAAAGCGTAGATGCCGCATCTCATGGCTGCGTAACTTGAAGGATTGACTAACGTATCTCTACTCAACTCAAGTTGTTCCGTTCGACGGTGAATAGATCGCCAATAGATGGGATGGAGATGGCACTACAGGAAGAAGAAGAATAGTGTTCATTGCATAGAGGTTACGCTATTGTTTGGAAAGCTAGTTACCTTCAATTGTGACGTCAGGTTGTATCCATTCACTCAAGACTGACTGACACGTGGCAGAAAGAATGAACATCGACATTTGCAGGGCAGACGTGACAGAAAAGACGAATAGCGAATATTAAACAAAAATCTTCTGGTTTGTGTCTTCTGGGGTATTTTCGGAACGTTTCGGATCCCATTGTAGGGTCCATCGTCAGGGCTGATGTGTTGTCGTGAATGTTTTATTGTGGTTAAGTATTGGCTTGCAATACCTAGGTATATAGGCCAAAACAATAGGTATTGCAAACCCATACAACAGGTATTGCAAGCCAATGCAATAGGTATTGCAAGCCAATACAATAGGTATTTCAAGCCAACATTTAACCACAACACAACACTCACAAAAACACATCAGCCCTAATGACGAACCGTGCAATGGGATCCGAAACGTCGGCCAGAAAGATCGTGAAAACACGGCAAAGTACCCCAGAAGATTCTGAGTGACCGTGAAAACCTTGAAACACTATTAAACAAAAATTTCGACAAAAACAGGACGAATATGTAGGGTCCACTGTACTCTTTTTAGTGATATATGTCGCGCATGACTTACGCCGCAATCTCAACATTGCGCCGTGAGAGCGACTCCGAAAACGAAAATGCCGTCTGGCAAAGGTAGGTACGTCGCCTCGGAACGAAAATATCCGTCACATAAATAATACAGTCTCGAGAAGGCCGCGAGATTGGTCCGCCATCGGGGGCGGGAATCGAGCCGGAGCCGATAATCGCCCGCTAACAATAATTGCGGACCGATAATAATTCCATTTCCGCTTTCCTTTCTTTCCGGGCGGAACTAATCGCCCGGCGGGAAAATCTATCGGCAATTTCGACCGAGTCCCGACCCGTCCTGCGGGACGCCCGCACGGCGGCTCCGCTAGACGGGGCGCGCGCGACACGACTAAGGGCTCTTTCAGAGTAAGGGCGGGTGCGGACGCTGGCGCGGGTGCGTTTAGTTCAAATGTACCTACACGCCTCTCGCCTTCACACTGCTCGACCGCGGGCGCGCCTGCATAGGGGCGGGCGCGGGCGCAGGTAGCGCTCCTAGCGCGCGGCCGATTCTGTTGGCCCAATCCGCCTGTATCTTTCACACTGCCCGAGCGTCTGGCGGTGGCCAAAGCGTCTGGTTCTAAACGTTTTTGATCCACACGCCACAACATGGAAATCGGTACGGAAGAATTTATATCCGCAGTGCAACATCGCACTGCTATTTGGCAAAGCAAACACCCACAACACTTCAATAGAGCTGTCAAGTAAATTAATTAAAGTAATAAAAAATCTAATGTAATTTTTTTACCTATAAATTATGTTTTTTTTTTATATAAAATATTTAAAAATATTTACCTCTATTTTTTTTTACCTATAAATTATTTTACCCAAAAAACTATAAAAAGCTGGTAAGGTACATACTACTTTAACGCCCGTGAAGCATTTTTTGTGAAATATTCGCGCGACTTGCGACATACGGGCAGCTATTATACAAATAATTATACATATCTCTAAAATTAATCATCCTATTTAGGTAAAATTAGAAGTTTTATCAAAATAAAAGATTATTTACAATTAACAAAAACTTTATTTGTAGTCTTTAATAAATTAAATATATTAATAAAACCAAGTCTTCATCCATCTTTCTACGTAAGTATCGCGAAGTTTGAGAAGCATACATATTAGACTCTCAGCCGCTTCGGCACTGTGAACATGGTGACGCCAGAGCCAGCGCGAGCGCACACGCACCCGCTCCCGCCTGTGCACTCTGAATAAGCACTAACAAGAACGGGTCGACAAGCGCTGTAAGCACATTTAAAATATTTGCACACAGATATAAGTACAATCATATTAGCCGATAAGTGCAAGAATAAAAGAATATCACCGCTGTCTAAAAAATAACAACTTCTCGGAGTTTGCCGATCATATAATTGAGATTGTTGAATTGATGATTTGATGACGATGAATTGAAGATAATTGATTCATTCGACAGTCACACATTAAAACTACTAAGGATGGATAAGGAACGATTTGAAAACCGTTGAAATAATAATATTTTTTAAAAAGGCACTTATGAATAATATCATTTCAATGCACTCCTCCATCCTAGAGTTGTTTCCGTTAACGACCGTAAAAATACACCATGACCACGCGGCTCTCCGCTCCACTCGAATAGATTGTTAAAAATGTTGCATTCAATTTAGTTATAAACTGTACCTGACAATGAGAGGGAGTGCTCTTCTCGAAACTAAACTAGTAATAAATAACTCATAAAGTGTGTGTCACACAAAGTTTAAATAAAAATTATATTTTAAATTGAAATTTTGCTCCACGAAATAGCTGCCAAATCATTTAACGATAAGTATATGAATGTTGCGCAGATAAAATTTTGATCCATTTATATTAAATGGTATTTAAGTGGTTACACCAGCCTGAGAGCCTGAAATTTGATATATAAAATGATAATCGGTTTATATTTTATATTTCAAATCGGAATTCGCTAATTTTGAACTAGTCACTAGAGAATCTTCTACTTGTCTCTGAATATTCTGATTCAAGTTTGTATCGCACTGATCGCAATCGAACACTTCTCGGGTGCCGGTAAGTCACTGTGAACAGAAAGGTGGTACCATCTCTCCGCTATGGTCACACCTCGCAAACAAACTGTTGGGTCACGTGCGTTTTCCGCGTAATTTATTACGTCTACTTCTAGACTATTTGATTATTTGATCCATTACATGATATTCTTCTCGATTTTTAGAATCTTGGGGCCCTGGAAGAATGAGAACATCGTGACTGAAGAACCCAAGACGATGAAAAAAACAGATGATAGCCAAATTTCGTTGGACGGTGAAGTTTGTCTTCACTGTTCATTCTGGGGAAAAGATGTATCGACGTAATTTCCGACAGATTTTTTTAATATATCGTATTATTTTGGACCACCCCGAAACAGCCAGAGGTCCACCGTGCTCCAGCGCGGTTCTGGTATAATAATTTAACGTTAATCCCTTCAGGAAAGTCCGGGTGGACGTGTCCAGTACACTCGCCGCGGGGGGCGGGGGAGGGTAATAAATGCCAAGGGGAGAGGGAAAGCCTTCAGCGCGGAGATTGGCGGAAAACCTCGGGGGCACGTGGGGACAAGAAGAAAGGGAAACATTGAAAACGTATTATAAAGGTGGACATTCACGAAGGTACCCGATTTTCGGAAATAAAAAAAAAAACGAACTTTTCGTCAGCAGAAATACATTTATTCAAACACACTACACTCACTCTAATTTTGTTCAAAGTAATCCCTTTGGTAGCGCACACACTTCTCCCAGCGGTCCCGCTATTGTTGAAGACACTTTTGGAACGCGTCTTTTGGAATGGTGTTCAACTGAGCCGTCGCGTTCGGCACGATTTCTCACAGCAGTATTTTTAACTTGAGGAATAGCCAAATTAACATTAACGTGAGTAAAACAAAGTTCATGGTGTTTAGTAGGCAAGATCACACGGAAGCACGCCTCACATTGAATGGGGCTGGTATAGGGAGAGTGACAAAGTTTAAATACCTTGGAAGTATCCTAGCGGAAGACCTCGACCCAGAAACCGAAGTCAAATGCAGAATTGAAGCATCGCGAGCTGCTTTTAACAAAATGAGACAGATATTCTGCGATGACAATCTTAACCTGAAACTTCGACAGAGAGTGGTCAAATGTTATATATGGTCAGTCCTGCTGTACGGAGTGGAATCGTGGACCCTCAAAGTGAGTAGCATGAACCGGCTGGAGGCGTTCGAAATGTGGATACATCGGAGAATGCTCCGGATACCCTGGACGGATCTGGTCAGCAACACAAGAGTTCTTCAAAGAGCTAGAATGAATAGAGAGTTGCTGACAAATATCAAAATCCGAAAGGTATCGCATTTGGGTCATGTGCTCAGAGGAGAAAAATATGAATTGCTCCACCTAATTCTTATGGGAAAGATAGGGTCGTAGAGGTGTTGGAAGGAGACAAATTTCCTGGCTTTGCAATATACGCGACTGGACGGGCATAAGAAGTGTTGGAGAGCTGTTTCGTGCTGCCCAGGACAGGGACGCTTTCTCTCGGGTGATAGTCAACGTCAGGGGGACCTGACATGACACCAAAAGAAGAAGAAGAATAGCCAAAAAATAACATGGAGGCAATGTCGGGAGAATAGGAAGCCTTACAAGCTTGAGGAATGCTATTTTTGGTCAAGACAGAAATAATGGAAGGATGTATTATGTCCTGTCATTCTACACTCTCTTCAAGCCTAAATCATGGGTGTAAATGGAATGTACAGATTCAATGCTTACTCCACCTCGGTCGCAATTACGTTGTTCTTTCGGCTTCTCACCTACTGAAACGCGGTTCGCTATCTGCTGACGTGCGTCCATCTTTGAAGCAGGTGTACCATCTATTAATCCGTGAGATTCTCGTAGCATCGTCCCCGAAATCCCGTTGCATCTTGCGAATAGTTTCCACTTGGGTATCGCCAAGCTTTTGGCAAAATGCGATGCAATATCGCTGTCCGAGTCGTTCCGTCATTTCACAACTACTGACAATGCGAAAGGCATTCCCTACGCTTTTTCACTCAGAGGCTGACTGCCAGCGAAAAAATCCACACGTGCTCATGAATGTCTCCTACTCATCTACACCAATAATGATTCGATATTATTCGAACGCAATATGTGCATCTAAAAAGGATCATAAAAAAACTAACCCGTAAAAAACAAGTTTTTATTTTACTCCCTTTCTTTGTAAATTAAGTTTACCATCGTGTAATTATGTAATTGATTGACTGAAAATGATACATGTCCAGACAAATATCTATGTCAAAAGTCTCTAAAAATATCTCTTTATTATTTGATTTCTTCCCAAAAAAACCGAAGTGCGCTGTCATCTGTGAATCAATTGTCGTAAATTTTCGAAATTCGTAGTGAAGTACCTATTATACCTACCGACGCAGTAATTCAAATTTTAAATATTCCGTGACGTTAGCAGGCCGCCGTTGGTAGTAATGATTCCAATTTGAAAAAACCATTAAAATTTCTAAAAATCCAAAATTATACTATAATTATTAATTTTTTTTAACGAAAATTTGATAGATCTTCTTGATCGTCGCTACGAGTCTACTTGCAAAGTTTCAGCTCGATTAGATCGCGGGAAAAGGGTTCAAAATCGATCCAAAGTTTTTTCGTCAAGCAAGCAGACGCCAAAGGGAGTAAAAAGGATCGTATTATTTAAGCCACGGGTCATTTTGTTTTTTTGACATCAGCAGCAAAGAATCAATCGCGTTTAAAATAAGGCTTCCGTAACAAGTACGCGTCGCATCGAAACCCTGTCAACGCAGAAACGGATGTGCCGAGAGGGGGATGATCGGGTCGCATTGTTTTCTATTATTAATGACCATAATTGCCAGCGTTCTCGAAACAAATTGCAGCCACTTACAGCGGGCAGCTGTTACAATGTTTGACAAGGCCTCGCATCAACCCTTCCGACCCGACCCCGATACCACTTCGACCCGGAAAATTCCATAAACTATGGACCAACCCCGACACGGAGATAATTGCGTCATTACCCCCCGCGGGCCGGCGTAAGGGTCGAAATGAGAACGGCGTATTTTTTGCACGCAGGACCTTCGGGAGGTTGTTATTGAATATTACGGCGGAGCCAAGCTGCCAGGAGCAAGATTACGACCAAAATGTTATGTGATCCGTGGAGCTTTGGCTGTTCAACATTTTACGGAAGGAAACAATGACATTCAAAAACGGAAAATTCTAGAACACGCGAATTAATACCGGAAGCTTCGAGAAAATCGAGTCAAAGAAGGCAGAGTTACAGAACCTGATAACTGTGAATTTATGCAATAGCCCCCGGCCGTTCTTCGAACAAAAGCTTCCACATAGGCGCTACTCTTTCGCCATCCAGATTGGCATTGTTTTAACGCTGATTAAAATAATAAAACTCTGCGAAAAATTGACGGAGCCCATTGTGGATCCTAAAAGAGGAAGGTGCTGGGTAGGCTTTGAATAATCCATCCCTACACTGGTGGATGAAATAAACTAAAACAGTAGTATGGCCGCACATGTGCGGCGGCACTCGATGTATCCATATAGAGTATCGCCGCGTATATGCGGTTACACCGATTTTTTCCATGCCACTTACTTACTTATCATCATGCCATTTCCTCGTGGGGGTAGACAGAGATGATAGAGCGCCACACTCCTCTGTCCTGACACACAACTCTCGCCTCATCCACGTTCATACATCTTCGCATGCAAGCTCGCCGGTCGTTGAGGCTTCTAACGGGACCACTTATCTTCCAATATCTGGTTAATCTGGTCATGCCACGTCTTCCGCTGTCGCCCTCTCTTTCTGGCGCCATCAAACCAGCATTATTTATCTTTCTTACCATTCTTTCCTCATTCATTCGCTCAACATGCCCAAACCATCTGAGTAACCCTCTTTTAATTCTATTTCATAGTTCATTTAGATCAGCTTTACATTCATTTCTAATATCTTCATTCTTTATTCTATCAAAACTTTATTCTATCATAATAAATCTATGTTATGATATCATTATTCTATCATAACATAGATTTGCCACACATACGTCTGAGGGATCTCATCTCTTTCTCTTACTTTCGTTCTTCTTCTGCCAGCTCCAGGCTTCACTTCCATACATCAGTGTTGGTACCAGAATTCCATTATGTACCTCTAGTTTTGCCTCGTTAGACATACTTCTATTTGAAAACTATCGCGTTCAGAGCATCTATTCCCCTAATTCCGATATTATGATTTAAAAATAACAAAAGTACATTAGTAAATAACTTTTACATGTTATAACGTATTCGTTTTTAATGAGAAAATAAATTAATGGATTAATAAAATAAAAATGTAATAAATATTTCCATACCAAAATCACATTGATTTTGACTTAATTAATATAAAATATGAAACCGGATGCATGGTTAATCAAAGGATAAGTTCGTTAACTAATTGACCTAATTGACCAGAATGAAAACTGACATGTAAACCAAATTCAACAGTAAACATTTGTTAAGCCCTAACTCATATTTCAATCCATATTGTAAACAATGACCGAATTTCGTTCGCTTCACAGATACATTGATATGTCAGACCATTTGATTAAGCACTTGTAATGATAACATTTTGACATTAGTTCGCCGTAATAAACAATTCTAATCAGTAGGTTGGTACGAAAATAATTGCAGTTTATAATTGTCATAAATAACGTTAGTTCATAACCGACTTTATTTATGACAAGTTTATTTATTCCGATGGCGTTAAATTCCGGAGTTCTAGAGTTGACAATCTTGGAATGCACCTACCCTGTTAGAAGTTATCCAAGTTCTCGAAAGCAAGGGAATATTGTCAGATCAATCTCTTCTTTTCAACCTCACTGATTCTCCCGAAATCACCAGCTCGCTAATCTTCCCAGTCCCATCCAGATCTTACCAGACAGAGCTATCTCTTTTCCCTTTCAACCTATCACACCAATAATAAGAAAAGAAAATAGAAAATAGATTGACTTCGCAATATTTTTTGTTGAGAATACATATGATAATAGAAGTAAAAAAAATATAGCCAATGATGTTAATGTGAACACGATGAATTGCTATGACATTCATTGAAAAAAATTAAAGAAAGAATTCAATTATTTTCCAACGCACACCTAATACAGCGTTTAAGATATAATAATTCTCATTTAAATGTCAAATATTTTATTTATAATTAACAAGCTGTGCCCTAAGCTTAGCCAGCGTGTAATTCAGTTTGAGACTATAAGAGTGTCAGTGAAAAATCAATATAATATAAACTACTCGTCCAAACAATGTTGTGTAAAAGGCAATTTTTATCTACATAAAATTTTCCTGACGACAAGCAAATTTATTTTAAATATATATTTTATTCATACTTTATAAATTTGTGAATTATCCTTAACATATAGATACATGTCGTCGCGGACTTTTTATAGGCCTTTTTGAGTTCTACAACTTATCTATACAAAGCATTCATTTATCTCTTATTGTAAAAGAAGCGTTCGTAAAAACGCATTAGCTCGACCGTTTTTTCGTCGACTCTAGTTGTAAAAAAGGTCACCACGAAGAACCCTTTTATTTTAACTGGATAATATATACCCCATAACCACCCTGAAAGTCTTTTCTAAATATTGATGAAAGAATTTTTGAAATCGGACGAGCAGTTTAGGAGATTACCTCCAACATCCAAACTTACAAACTTTACCTCTTTACTTCCTTTCTTTTAACTCGTGGCGTCTGCTTGCTTGTTTTCTTGACGAAAAATTTTTGGATCGATTTTTAACCCTTTTCCCGTGATCCAATTGAGCTGAAACTTTGCAAGCAGACTCGTGGCGACGATCAAGAAGATTTATCAAATTTTCGTTAAAAAAAAATAATTATTGCATAATTTTGGATTTTTAGAAAATTTAATTGATTTTTTAAAATTGGAAACCATACAAATGTTTGATTACTACCAACAGCGGCCTGACGATGTCACGGAATATTTAAAATTTGAATTACTCCGTCGGTATATGTAATAGGTACTTCGCTACGAATTTCGAATTAATTAATTAATTATATCAAAATCTTGATTAAATTAACTGACAAATGTTTTTAGAATTTAATCTTCAAAGCATGAAGCATCATATCAAAGCTCAAAACATCTGACATTTTAGAAATATATTAAATTCCTGTAAGTTTAGTGTTATGTTATATGTTTTAATTCGTCTTTAATTGTTGTTACATTTTACAAAGAAAGGGAGTATAACAAAAACTTGTTTTTTATGGGTTAGTTTTTTTTTATATATATTAGTATAGATATATATTACGTCTTTGGCGTGACAAGTTGCCATTTTCAAGTAATATTAATGGCAGTCCAGCTTGTAAATTTACTTGGTTAAGTCTTTTGTTCATCCACGACAGACGGATCATCAGCTCGAGGACGTCACCATCGTCTCCGCGTTATTGCCCTCCTTATCTAAATGGCTGTGGGCAGACGGGTAGAACGCCAGGCAGTTTGATTTTATTTTGATTTTAATTCGTCCCAACAATCGTTAAGACATGTCTTTACGGCCGGCCCCCGAAACGAACCAACAAAGTTATTAAGGCGAGACACGACGATTATTGCCGGCATTAAAATATATATTTAAATCTTTATATGCGGAATTAATGGAAACGTATAAAAATTGATTTATAAACGCTGATAGGTTGACGAGTTTTAATGGTGGATCCTTATCTAGCAATAAACTTAAACGATTTCGGCCGCGGTGGTTGGCGTCTAACCCTCGCCGAGACGGCAATGGGCGTCTTCACCTTCAGACAAAAACGACCGAGATTACAAGGAAAAATTGCGTTATAACGCGCTTTATCGCGTGATGTATTCGACAATTCAATAAAGGATGAAAACACGTCTTACTGGAGGATTCTCGTTAACTCTGGAAATACTAGAAATGTGTACAACGGTCTCGAACATTCGAAAAACAACACGTTCGGTATAAAAAGACGAGCGTCGCGCGAGAGAGTTTGACGAGTGCGACCGAGTGACATATTCGGGCGAAGTACTTGCATACCAAAGTTGAGCGGAACGTTCTCGAACGTGATCGATGCGATAGAAACAGCGTAATAAAAAGTGTTCCACAGACGAGTGACTAGAAATAGTTAGTGCGAATAGGATAATAAATGTGCAAAATATTCTGGAAACATTTTGTGACTGTGAATTTAAGAACAGTGCTCTAGTTAAGTCCGGTGACTTTTTGTGTGTTAAATAAAGCTTTAATTAATTTTGAGTATTTCACCTCCCACAACTACTTAAGTTTTCAGAAATTTAATAATGTAACCTAAGTAATATCCATTTATATCCCACGCTATTTGAAGACCAATGAAAAATCTTCAATCGTCATCGCTCGCACCAGATTGAAAATGCGTTGTTACTAAAATCGAGGATAAATTGAGGCCGATTTTTTCAGTTCCTGGAAGTACCGACATTAATAAGGTTTTGTAATAGTACCTGCGTCATTTCGGTATCTCTGTCCGTGTACTACTAGAGTGCAGATCAGGGGTACGCGATGTCCGACGCGCGTACCATTTTGGGTATTCGCGTCAATCTTTACGTTCAAACAAAAAAGAGTCTATTTCCAAGTCTCTCAACACCTACCGTATATTATCTGATTTCTGAAGTCTTTCGTCTATCCCGTTGAAAGCCTCAAATTATTATTTATGGACTAAGCCTGTCAAAAAATTACTGACTTTATATGTTTGAAATTTAGCATTAGGTATATTAATTAGTTATTAGTTTTGTATTAACTTGTTGCAACAAAAACAATTTATGAAATCAATATTTTGAGTATGTTAAATTTTTTTGAGAATTCAATACTTGATTTTATCCCCAGGGGAACAGTATTGATCAAAATATATTATAGACGTGTCATAGAGACGAAGCTATTTTTTAAATGGGAAAGTAGGTATGGAAATCGATTTTTGAGTATTTATAGGGCTTACGACCTATCGTACGGCTGGGTTAAGTGATCTTGATGGTGAATTTTTATTAATTACGATATTTTAATTTCAATTGTATATATTTAACTGAATGTATCAATGATTTTTTCACATCAGAGACATCACATTCTATGGTATCTGTGACGCATTTTATCCTCGTTATTATAGATGAATTTTTATTTAGCCTACCAATAGGAACACAAAAATACATGGTAAGAAAATAATACAATAGAGAAGTTATACGTCTCCCGCAATTATAGGACGACACAGGGAAGTCATTTATTTCAATATACGGCACAGAAGTACCTTTTACATAAAAACTAGCAGGAAAGCAATCGGCTTCGCCGATTGCTTACTGCTAGGCCCTGCGGGCGGCTATTGTGGCCGCTTCGTGGCCAATGACGGCCGCTCCGCGGCCAGCCATGGCCGCTGCGCGACCAATTGTGTTTGCTGTGCAGCAAACACAATTGTTTACCTATGCCTACGTTAGCCGCTTCGCGGCCAATTGTATCTGGAAAATTTCCATTTTTGCTATTGTGGCCGCTTCGCGGCTTGTCGTCCCGCGCCAATTGTGTTTGCTCTGCAACAAACACAATTGATTTCCTTACTGTTACAAAGTTAATAGAATTTGATAATTGGCCGTATTCTGAAGTAAGCAATATTTCTTTTTTTGTTTCTTGACAGTTACTGTATAATATTGTGATGCTGTCAACTCTGAGTTTTTAAGTTTGGCTGGTTTAAAAATAATGAATTCATCAACATTGAGGAGAAAAAAATCAGGTTTTAGTGTCTATGGTAGCTGTCAGTGACAGACAAAATTTCAGTGAAAAAATCAGGTTTTACTGTCTATGGTAGCTGTCAGTGACATACAAAAAATGAAAGAGCTGTCGAATTCTTCTTTGTATTTATTTTTATCGATAAAATTAGAGCGTCTTATTTATTAATAAATTACATAGCATTTCAGTTTAATGATTATTGATAAATGAATGTATTTTAAAAATATATCATTTTGTAGTCCATTTCACGACCATCATCTTTAATACTATCCACATAATAAAATGTAAAGATTGGACCTTCTAAACGCCCGAGTACATCTTCGTTAACCAATCGAGCATGTTCATTCTTTGGACACAGTATCGCTCGTTTACTCATTAGGGGAACATCCGCTATAGAATGTACTTCATTATATATGCTTTGAACAACATTTTGACTTACACTTTCATTTGGAATAAGCACTGATGACGCATACTTTCCTTCCACAGGAGGCAGCTTTCCATCGCCTAAATCTAAAAGCCACTGTGTAAATGAATTTTCACCTTCTAAAGCGGGGACATTAGTTTTCAAATTGAAAATAGTAAAATTTTTCCAATGTTGGCTGTTTTTAATAGATGTCGCTACTAACTGACCGCGAGAAGCCCTTCGAGAAACTGGTAGAATTTGTCTAGTCGCCGCCCAAAATGATTACTTTATTACCAAAAATATCATTATTACCCATTATATCGCGCAGAGTACGTTCAATTATATCTAAAGCTATAACTGGCGCCATCGGCGCTTCATCCCAGATGATACATCAGCTGCACTTATAATTGCACGGTTCTTGGATGTCACTCTGCATGTTGTGTTATTCTATAAATCAAGAAGTAAATTAAAAGCCATGTGACATGTACGTCCACCCGGTAATAAAATTGCTGATATTCCTGTCCAAGCAACAGATAAAACTTTCTTAGATCTTCCTCTTCAAGTATGTATAATAGTCTTATAAAGGAACGTTTTACCTGTGCCACCAGGACCGTCAATAAAGAAACATTTTTTTGTTTCAGGTACATCTGAAATTTTTTACTTAATATACTGTCGAAAGCACAATGTTCTCGATTGAGTTTTCCAGCCATCTCTAACCCTAAAGAACTTTCTAATGCTAAATTAATATCAACCACTTCATTATAAGTATTGCTGTAATCTGGTCCCGGCAAACCCTGTGATGTGCAAGAAGAATTTTCATTTATTAATGCCTTTTGAATATACAAAAGGGAACAATTTTGTGCAATTTCTGCAGTAGCACCTTGACGACTAAAGTCTTCTGACATCAAATCTTTGAAATCGTTCCACAGCTGCAACGGATCTGGTGGGAGGCAATGAATCATTAATAAGACAAATAGGTCGCGAAGAGCTTTGGGCATCATATACGTTGAAGCTTCAGCCATGCAACGCTGCCATTCTCCAATATCATCGATGAGTCCTAATTCTCGTACTGCATCACGAAATGTAGGAAGTAGACAACCATTAACAGTCCGCAAAGATTCAAAGGACGTAGCGTCAGTCACTTGTAAAAGAATAAGTCTTAAATGGTATAATTCTATATTTCTAGGAGAAACGGGGGACATGCGACCAATAATCTTGTCCCCGCCACATTGCCTCTTCTTCCACTGCTTATTGCTAGAAAAAACATAGAAATTAGTTAAATCCTGATACTTAATATTACATGCCTCATTATCTTGTTGGTTAAGTTTAAACCATACAGTTAATGTTGTATTATTTAAGGCTGTAGAGTCCAACCAAATTCACCTGATGGAAATAACAATGGAAAAACCATCGGATCTAAATGTTTTGATAACATATTAATACGCTGGAGACCTCCTACATTCTTAGGGTGAACAGCAACATCTACGTTTGGCGGTAACCTACCTTCGTAATCTGCTACATACACAATGGCGACTTCATTATTATTAGATGGAGCATTATACCTTCTTTGGTCATCTAACGAAGAACGCGTAAAGAGTGGTTGAATATTCCGCATCTGGCCCCCGTGCTCTGCAACTATAGATTCTTCTTCCTCAACCGCTTCTTTCAACCTTTTGTATTGGAGAGCATGTGGACATACATGACGGATGACATTATCAATAGTTTCCATTATATTTTGTTGACATCTAAGGTTAGACGGATGGCTCATACGTACCCTGACTGCTTCAACCGCATCGTAAACATAAAGTTGCGCATATGCCGGCACCTCTCCATCACTCCGCAAACTTCTAGACGTTCTATGATATACTTCACCTGAAATTTTTAAACAATACGGGCATACACCTGGTATGTCACTTATTTGCACTCCGAAAGATGCAAATGCATTAGCACAGTTGTACTGACGAATAAATTCCTTAAAATTTTTAGACGCATTTCAGCATCAAAATGAACCGCTTTGCAATGATCTACAGTACTCTCCGTGGCCATGAATTAAAATTGTTAATGGCACATTTAAAATAAGATTTCGCATTTCTTCCTTCAGCATACACACTTTGCCTAGCATTTTTACGTTCCCGCTGGTCAGCATTCCTTCTTTCACATTCCTCTTGTTATGTTTGACAGTCTACGTCTGGCATTCAATCTTTCAAGATGTTGAGTCTTCCATCGGAATTCTGAAAAATTATAATATTTATGTATAAATACGGAGAAAATGACACGTAAAATGACATTCGCGCCACGCGCTGTGAGACTTTTGAGGTTACATGAGAGACGTTTATGAATCTAAGGTTAAGTTCACTTTGCAGTTTAAATAAAATATAAAGCATAATAAATGTTTAATAAATAAATGTTTTGAACGTTTATTGAAGCAAGATTAATGCAAAAACAATGAAAAGAAAAGCGTAAACGTATACTTACTGTCAATGTCATAAAGCGTCATTCTGTGGTATGGCCAGCACAAAAATTCGTTGACTGCAATTACGTTGGCTGTTTTGAATACACGGATTCCACGAAAATATTTTTAAAAATCTATAAATTCCGATATTTTAATATTCGATAATTTGGATCCTATATTTTTTAATCTTTTTAATGTACTCTAAAATGTTTTTTTTTAAACTGGCAACAGAAATTATCAGTATGCAGAAACGACATTGGTTGGAGTAATTAATATATAGATATATACAAGAAATCCAAAGAGTAGAACAGCAAAAAATTACAGAATTGACATATTGTAGATAGTTGTTCAAAGTTATAACAGTAATTTAGAAAAAGGAGGTGTGAAATATACACAAGGTTTAAACAAATAGGTATAATAATTTGTTTGTGATTGTATTATGAATTCAGGACAGCAGCTTTTAGTAGCGAATCTTTATATTGTGCTAAACTGAAATTAAAAATGTGAGAGATATGCGCATAGATGTAATAAAGATTAATTTGATAGACACATATAAGACACAGTGATAAAAAGGAGTAGAAGTATGTAAATAAGTTATACGTATAATGTATACAATTTAGTATAGAATTGTCTTTTGTGATTGAGTTTGGTCTCTTTTGACTACTTATTCTATATTATTATTTATTTGACTGTATTGTATTATTGTATTATATTATTAATTAAGGTTTTGATATATTAGATAAATAATATATTACCTTTCACATTGTCTAATAAATTAGATTACCTACCTATATGACTGTAAGTGGTTATCCCTCACCACAAACAAGAATCGTAATTCTTTTTGGTGAGGTATATACATACAAAAAAATTAATTGTAAAAATTTTCAAGGTATCTTTGTAATAAAATATTGCATCTATATATATATATTATTAAGTAAATAAAAAATATAAAAAATAAAAAATTTACATGATCCGGGAAGGTAACGAGTTTACCTGTTTTGTAATGTAATGTAATGAGTAAGACGATACTCTTAATATTTGGTATTCTCATATTAAAAATATTTATTGAATTTAAAAGATCATTATATTCTGAGCATATACCTAAGTGAGATGGGAAAGGATTTCCTATTATTAGTGTGATAAGTTGAAAGCGAAAGAAGTAGCTCTGAATGGGTCGTGGAAGAATATCAAGCTGGCAATATTCAGGAGAATCAATAAGATTGTCGATAATTTTGAAAAGAAAGGATTGATCTGATTTCAAGTTTCTTATATTTACTGCCTTGCACGGGCGTTCCCGATTCGCGACCCCTGGCGCCCAGAAGTGGCTGGCTATTGTGCGCCTTTCTAAACAACGCAACCCCATAAATCAGGCACCCACGCGGCCGCCGACCACCGCTGCATTCCTCGCAAGGGCACCGCTGCCAGCCGCCCACCTGCGCTGGAGGATAGGACGCCGCGCGACGATTGTTTCGTATAAAGAACACTTATTTAGAATGTTTCGAGTTTGTCCAATTTTTTCAAATTATATTTTTGATGTGTCATCTTTCCTCTCGCTTTTCGTGAAAAGGATCGGAAATGCATAACAGGAAATAAGACGCCGGGGAAGCGCGCGCAATTTCATTTGACCAATGAGCGCGCGCGATGAAAAAAAATTATCGCTTATAGACAAATCAATGTCCAACAAGTGCCATCACAGCGAAGACGCGCACCTCCAACATTCATCGCTTCTGATTTTGTATGTATGTTGCGCGTCTGGTGTCAAGAGTGTGGATGTTGTAACTTTGATATATTTTGGCTTACATCTTCGAGACTATCCAATAAATACTTAATTTTTTTACATTAATGTAAACAATAACTACCCTTAATGATTTACATTCTCAAATTTTATGAAATTTATGTGATTATTTTTAAATATTTATCCAAAGTTTTCATACAATATGCGTAGCGGCACAAAAATAAAAACATATAATTGACCAAACACATTTCTAAATAAAAATGCGTTTGTAGATATACGGTACCTACCTAGTCCGGCAAAAATTCAATAATAAATAAATGCACGTACATTTTCTTTACTTGTAAGTTAAGTAATTA